>NW_018922288.1:78026-130118 GCF_002207925.1 Prunus avium | reverse complement strand
ACTTATCACTTGAATTGAAGACAAGGCTATCCTTGCGTTGAAGAAGCCCAGCGCATACCTTGCGTTGAATTAATGATAATTATTAAGTTAATTAAATTGATTATTATCACAGAGTGAGGAGCTTTGACTCAAATCAAGGTCTGGTAGTTTGTTTTCTTCTTCACCACCACTGCCAGCGTTTCTTCTGTTTTTCTATTTTATTTTTTCCTTTTTTTGTTTGTTATTTATTTATAATATGTTTATTATTATTATTACTGATTTGGCTCTCTCTGTATTTTGTATGATCAATACAATAGCACATGAATTGGTGATTAATTCTGATTTATTTGTTTAATTGATAATTTGATATTGATTTTTTAAGATTAATCTTTGTCAGATTGTAAAGGTATTTGGTTGTCTAATTAATTTTTTTTTTATATAGCTTTTAGTCTTTTATTTATTGCCCATTCCCTGAAAAATTTATGAATCCGCCACTGCCGACATGTTCTTGAATTAGAGAAAATTAAAAATTATAACATTATGCATCATGCCAATTGTATTTATCAATTCAATTTAATTATAAACTATAGTACGTATTAAGAGCGAAAACACAAAAAGGGATTCCCGTAATTTTTACATGCATAAAATTGTTACAATTTTCATTCAAAAAGACTCAAAGCTTATATAAGGCAGGTGATAACTTGTGAGGAGCGCTCCCTAGTTATAAGTTATAACCCGTGAAGGAAGATCTGGCTCTACTTACTAATAAGAGAGTAAGGCCAGGCCCTTGTGATATTTATTTAATTTTAAACCCTAACAATTCCAAAGTAAGCATGTCAAAATTCCACTCAACTTTTAATATATGACAGATAGATTGGTCCCCATATGATTATTATTTGTAGAAATATCTATAAGTGGTAACGAACATGCCTCCATTGTAGCTGACGTGTCCAACCATGGAATAATGTGTCACATTTGCTTTTTAAACAAGTACTTATTCTGCAATCTAATTTTAATTACTAGCAAAATATGTTCTTCTATTTATTTAACGAGCACTTCTTTTTTAATATTATTTATTTATTTGGCTCGTTATTCTGTCCTTGGCATAATTACTGCGAATGCACCGTAATATCTCGTTCATCAAATTGGCAAACTGCATAGAGAAGGAATCTCTTTAGTCAGTGGAAAATGAAAAGGAAAAGCCCAGTAAAAAGAATAATCTGCCCATAAGAATAAGATTATAAATATAAAATAATTTATAAGTATATTTTCAGTCCAATATAGCAACTATTATAGATATTTATATATACAACTGTTCTTACTATCTACACACACAATCTTGGGTGGTCCTTCTCTATACCAGGATAAAGAAATCATGTTGGTTATCAAAGATGAAAACTTTATATCAACAGTTTGTCAAATTTTCCAGGTTAACGGGCTGAGGGCCCACTCCAACAACACCGATACTGTCCCCACTTTACCACCTGCACAATCCTCAGGTGTGGGGTTTTATCACAAAAGGCCTCGGTGTTAGTTAGAGATGAGTATTTCTATTTAAACTACTTTCTCTTTGGCCCTCTAGCCAATGTGGGACAACAATGAGTTCCAACACTCCCCCGCACGTGAGACCCCATTTTTATGGGTCACACGTGGAGATCCACATCAACAACCACGTGGAGCCATGTAGGTACTCACCCATCGCGCGGGGCCAAACGGGGACCCACCCATCACATGGAACCTTTGGCCTACGTGGAGCCAAACAGGGACTCACCCATCGCATGAGGCCAAATGGGGACCCACTCATCACGTGGCAAGTACGGGCCCGCAACCTGGCTCTGATACCATGTCAAATTTTCCAGGTTAACAGGCCGAGGGCTCACTCCAACAACACTGATACTGTCCCCACTTTACCACATGCACAATCCTCAGGTGTGGGGTTTTATCACAAAATGCCTGGGTGTTAGTTAGATATGGGTATTTCTATTTAAACTACTTTTTCTTTGGCCCTCTAGCCGATGTGGGACAACAATGAGTTCCAACACAGTTGTGGAAAAAGAATAATCTGCCCATAAGAATAAGATTATAAATATAAAATAATTTATAAGTATATTTTCAGTCCAATATAGCAACTATATATTATAGATATTTATATATACAACTGTTCTTACTATCTACACACACAATCTTTATCTAGAGAAAATCAAATATACTGTGTGTTGGGTGGATGACTTTTTCTCTTTGAGAAGGACTGGTTGGGTTGGGTCTTGGGTGGTCCTTCTCTATACCAGGATAAAGAAATCATGTTGGTTATCAAAGATGAAAACTTTATATCAACAGTTGTGTTCTGTTTTATTACTTGTCCCTTGAACCTGAAAAGCGGAGGAGGTTAGCTCAATCCACTTAAATCTTAATTAACACTAGTTAAGAGAACTCACACTGTAAATCAAGTTCGACTCACATGGATATCATGATATTTAGCTATGGTATAGTTTTGTTACAGGTGTATTTGCTCGTTATAAAAGTATCTTATAAATTTCCTATCGTTTGGATAAAAATATATATATAATAAGGGTATATAATTAGTAATAATCTTAATATAAAAAAGCTCTCCACACCTCTCTAACATGCATGGCATGTGACTTTAGTATAGTAATACTAATAACATGTGATTTTAGTCTAGTAGTAATTAAAAAACAAGGGAGTAGAAAACGAATTTAAGGATTAAAGTGAAAATGGTGTAAAAAGTTAGGTATAATTGCTACAATTAACTACGTATAGCCGTGCGGCTATATTCTTTAAATATATTATATTTACAAATTATAGCCAATCGGCTATACTATTTATTTAAATATATAAAAACCCACCTAGCGTAGTACAGCCGCGCAGCTATACCTAAGATTTTTTTTAAATAGTATAGCCGCGCGGCTATACGTGGCCCTTTTTAATTTTTTCATGTTTAATACACCTTTTTACAAAAAAAATTTCTATAGTAGTATAGCCGATCGGCTATACTCGTGATTTTTAATAAATTTTTTTAATAGTATAGCCGCGCGGCTATACGTGGACTTCTAAATTTTATTTATTTATTAAATATTACAGCCTCGCGGGTATGCTCTGCACTTTTTAATTTTTTTTTTAATAAATAGTATCACCGCCCGGCTATATTCGGGATATTTTTTTAATAGTATGTTCGTGCGGCTATACTCAGACAAGATAAAGGTTTTTGGCCATGGCAGTAGATAAATCTTGTCTATGGAAGACACCTGAGCAGCTGACATGGGTGAATGATTTAAGGGCATTTTGTTGACCTCCCCTACAACTTCTTCTTTTGTTGGGCCATTCTATCTATGCCGACAATGAGCGTGACTTTATACATTAAAAATTAAAACACATGCGAGAATTAAAGAACCAAAATGAAACTCGAGTATAAGCTCAAAAACCATTAAAAACTATCACCGTGCATATTGAAAAGACCATTTATGTTTCTGCATAAAGAGCGTGAGTCAGTTCAAACTACAAGAAGCTACTTCCTACTTGTGTTTCTGATTAATCAAGACATTTTGGGGAGCATGTATTTGTGCTTGTTTGTGTCTGAGTTGGTTTCAAACCCAATCCAAAAAGTTCATGTTTGGAAATTTTCACAACCCAAAACCCAACAAAATTAAATTGGGATTGGATAAGTTGGATTGCTAGTTGGGCTTTGGGATTGGATAAGTTTGGATTGCTAGCAGGGCTAGTGATCTCTCTTTTTGGGATTGCTTGCTATAACCGGGAAATTTTTTAAGTTTTTTTTATTTATTAAATAGTAACGCCGAGCGGCTATACTCGGAACTTTTTTTAAATTTTTTAAAAATAAATAGTATTGCCGTGCGGCTATACTTTAGGACATATTTAATTTTTTTATAAATAGTATAGCCGCGCGGCGATACCCGGGACCTTTTTCTTATTAAATAGTACAGTCGCGCGGCTATACTCGGGATTTTTTTAATAAAATAAATAGTATAGCCAGACGGCTATACGTTTATATTTAAAGCGGCTATACTCGGGATTTATTTAATACTATTCTCGGGATTTTTTTAATAAAATAAATAGTATAGCCAGACGGCTATACGTTTATATTTAAAGCGGCTATACTCGGGATTTATTTAATAAAGAGTATAGCCGAGCGCAACCATCCTCTGTAGCGTAGAGTCATAGACACTGAAGCCAGTCCACTGTGAATCTCCAAAGCTCGAGAAGAAGCAACGATGTCAAAGCTGGGTCTTCTTCGAACCTCAATCATGTCAAGCCTCTCCGTCCGTACGTCCATGGCGCAAAACCTCGGCCTCACTTCGCTTCTGCGCGAACCGGTGAGACGGTTTTCGACGGAAGCCGAAAACCGGCTTCAGGACTCTTCAACGTCCAATCAGCCGCTGGAGTCTTCGCCGTCCGATAAACCTCAGAAGTCTTTGCCATCCGATAAGCCTCAGGAGTCTTCGCCGTCCGAATCATTTTTCGAAACCCCAAGCACAGGTATCAGACTCAGCTGCCGCGGGCATTTTCGTCATTTTGCATTTACAAGTTAGGGTTCTATGGGTTTTGGGTTCTAATTTCATTGACAAACGTGGCAATGTGTTTTATGTGCTGTTTTCAGGATCGGTGTATGGGAAGCTGCTTGGAATCAAAAGGAATACGCTGAAGACAGACGTCGTGAATTTGCTGGAAGGCTGTAATTTGAGTCTGGATGATGTTAAAATGGATTATAATCGGTGGTTTACGGCGATGGGAATGTAAATTGCGTGTTGTTTAATTTGTTTATTTGCGAGTAGAAAGATAGTTTTTCACATCAATTGTTGATGCTTTTAATTTCCTGTATGCAATGCAATGAATTCATTAGATGCTACCAATAAAATGTATTTCCTGATGCTTAGATTTGCATTTTTTTGTTATTAGGTTGGTGCAATTCCCGTCTCGGCAAGCCTATGATAACGCAATGAGGGTGATTGGCAAAAAGGGTCGCCTGTTTAAATTGGAGAGGGTAATGCTGCCATGCCATGATGCTTTGATAAGATGTAGTTGTTGCTTACCTATTTTGTGGTGTAGTGTGCTAATGCTTGGTTTATGAATGACAGGCTAATCGAGCGGAATGGGACTCTCTTACTCCCCATGATGGAAAAACGGTAAGTCTAAGGTTTTCTGTTGTATGCTTTTTGTTTTTAACCAAGTGTTTTTCCCCTTTAATGGAGTAAGTTTGTTCAAAAAAATCACTTGTTATAGTATTGACCAAGTAGGAGGACAATATTCTTGATGCCTTAAACACCGTTAATATATTGTTCATGAGGAATCCATATATTCGGCATTAGAGGCTAATTCAAACTCTACTGGCTGGCTATATATGCCATAGGCAGTTTGATACTGTACAGTTTTCTTGGGTTCCTGGACACCGTTGTTTTAGTATGTTTGCAAGAAATTTGGTAAACCGGGGATGCCGTATGTACATATTATATGTTGTCTTTGTAATTTTGAGTCTCCCCCCAAGTATATGCCATGAACAAGTGATACTTTGTTTTGGTGATTGAATTAGAATCCAATATATCTTTAGCTTACAATCAATTTGTTATCCCATGACGAAGATATTTCTGAAAACACTTTAAATGGACTTGCCTGCTGTTACCAGGTTTTATTGCAAGGAATCCCTCCTAATGCAGTTCCAGAAGATGTAGATCGTTTTCTGTCTGGTTGTGAATATGATTCGTCTTCCCTCCAATTAAGTTTCAGGTATGCCTAGTAGATTTCAAAGAATATAAACTCATAAATATCATTCTTACATTGATTTCACTTTGTTAAATCTTTTTTTTTAAAATGTTTTTTTTTTTTGCAGACCTTCCCAAGAGCCCACTAAATGGGCAACTGTTCGCTTTCGTACTCAAACTGAGGCAATGAATGCATTCGACGAAGATATTTCTGAAAACACTTTAAATGGACTTGCCTGCTGTTACCAGGTTTTATTGCAAGGAATCCCTCCTAATGCAGTTCCAGAAGATGTAGATCGTTTTCTGTCTGGTTGTGAATATGATTCGTCTTCCCTCCAATTAAGTTTCAGGTATGCCTAGTAGATTTCAAAGAATATAAACTCATAAATATCATTCTTAAATTGATTTCACTTTGCTAAATCTTTTTTTAAAAAAATGTTTTTTTTTTGGGCAGACCTTCCCAAGAGCCCACTAAATGGGCAACTGTTCGCTTTCGTAGTCAAACTGAGGCAATGAATGCATTCTTTTTGAAGAACAAAGGCTTCTGCCTGAATGGTGAAGTTTTGATGCGTGTTCTCCAGTAACAGTTTCTGCTTTCTTGGTTCCCTTTGTCAGGAGCATTGCTTTGAGACATGATAAAATGAGGATAGGATTTTGTAGTATCATCTGAACTCGGTATATGCTGTTATGTAGCATGAAGCATGTTTAAAGAGGAAATGAATTATTTTTTTTTTTTTTCAAGTTGAAGGTAGAAGATGGATTACTAATGAAAAAAAAAAAATTTATCCCATCTAATCCCCGCAAAATGGTAGGATAAGAATATCTTATAACTAATCCCTCCGAATCCCCTCAAAATGGAAAAATCATTCATCTTTACTTTCATTTCCTCTATCAACATACCTTAGATTTAATATCCAATCCAATCTATTCAATTGAGATTTTAAAAGACTATTTAGGGATAAAAAAGTCTAGTGGATTTAACTAGAATATAATGACTTATAGGATTTTATTTATGGATTTATATAATAAAGATTTTTTACTTAAGAAATTTAAAGATTTCTATAATATGATTTATAATATTTGAAAGGACCACATGGATTTTTCTGGGTTCGACATAAGATTTTTTTCGAAGAAATAGACCCGTAAAAATTAAAAGCTAATATTATTTCATTGTTTGTATGTCTTTCTCAATACAAAAATAGGAAATAATATTATTTCATCAACTTCCGAACTCTTGCTGCCCCGTCCCAGCATCCCACGCTAACATACAGGTTTGCCAATTGCACATGGGTATAACCACACTCTGGCTCCAATTGTACAGGTTTGCCATGCTATCTGCAGCCTCAATGCCAATCCACACACTTCCATGAACCCTACAGGACGAAAGGCTGCGATGTAAGGCTGTGCTGGGCATGTATACCTTGCAATCATGGAGTTCCAAGATACATTATCTTTGCCATCCAAATTTTTGAATATGTAAAGCGCATCTTTAACATCCCCACATTTGCAGTACATTGAGATAAGAGCATTAGCAATGTGAATGTACGAATTGAACCCCATCCGAATGGTTTGGCAATGAACACTTCTTCCATGCCCAAGAGCTCCACTGCCTGTGCAAGCACTCAGAATACTTGCATACGTAAAATCATTGGGTTTTGAAGAATGTCTCATCTCACTGAAAAGCTGCAAGCACACATCAACGTGCCACTCTTGTGCAAACCCTGAAATAATGGCTGTCCATGACACCGCATTTCTCACAGGCATTTCCTCGAAAACATGATAGGCATTCTGTAACTCGCTGCATCTACCATAAAAGCTCACCAAAGAGCTTCCAATATAAACATTGGCCACAAGCCCACTTCTTATTGCTGCACAGTGATACTGAATCCCACTATGGAGATTACGAGAAGACCCACATGAGCTTATGGCATGTGACAAAACGCTTGCATCAATCCGAAACCTTTCTGCGCATGATGGAGAATCAACAGAGCTAGAATCAAACAGTTCATCGAACAAAGTTGAGATTTTTATTGGCGAATTTGAATCAGAGAAAGCAGAGGCATTGCTGAAGTGTTCGGAATCTGACTGTAGAAAGTCCTGAATGAGCCGAAGATGGCCTTGGCCGCGACGCGCAGTGAGGGTTGGCTTTGGGGTGATGAGGTCGAGAACTCTAAGAGCGTTGTGTAGCTTCTTGGTTTTCTGCGATGTTCGTGTGAGGTTGGGAGAAGAGAAGAATGGCTTAGAGTGTGATGAATGTGTTTGTAAAATAGATTGAGAAAGCTTCTTCCTGAAACTGAAAGAGGCGTGAAGGAGAATTCCATTCATTCGTGTGAACAAAGCCCATGAAGCTTAGCTGCCACTATTGATTGTTGAGCTTTTTCCTTTCCTTTTGTTAATCTGATATGTTGATTGCTGATCTGAGCTTAAAAGCTGTATATTATGCCAGCAGCCTAACACTACTAAAATAAAAGTTTCGAATGTCCCTTTATTTTCACCATACCAATTTGCAGGGAAGTTCTCATTGAGAATTTTCTCCTCTAGCCATAAAAACGTAACATGTACGGTGCTATTAAAACATAACATGCCTTACAAGTTTTTGAGTGGCAAGTAAGTACGATGTCATTATAACATAATTTGTCTATAGGAAAAAGGAAATAGAAAGAAGTGTGGTTCATATTCCCTTATATTTAACATCTTTCAGCTTAATCTACTGTTTCCAACCTTCGCAAAAATATTTCGAAGGACCTTATATTAAAATGCCACCCTCGTATCAAAATGAAATGCCCATGAATGACTGCATAACACAGATCATTGAAATCTCAAATCAGCTACTTTCATGGGAGCTCATAAGTTCAGTCATAGTTCTACCACTGAAGTTATGAGCTCCCATGAAAGTAGTTACTTATCACCCGACAATAAGGTATCAACATTGACATCTAGATTGTTTCCTACTGCAGATAACATGCCAGTTTCTTCCTGTCCATTTTGGAGGGCTGTCTAATGAACAGATTGATTGCTCAATGACATGTCTCGATGCCGTCTCCTTCCTAAAGTAGATAAGGTACCATCTTCCTCAAAGTTTTCTTCGCCTCTTTCTCCATGTAAATAAACCCACAACTTTCTGTGCCTGTCAAATTCTACACATGGATCAAATTCTTAGTGCAGCCGAGACAGAGCACACCTAACAACTCGGCAAAGTTGTTCATCAGAGACATCTTCCACTATATACTGTGAGTGACGAACAAGAGTAGAAACATCTTCCCTGGTACCGATACTTCCAGGCAATCTAGCAGCTGCATCTCTCACAAGACAGAGATTGGTGATATGAGGTGGTCGATCAGCTTTAAGCATAAAATGATCTCTGTTTCTATATGATGGCTTAGCACTGCAACTAGTTAGAGGAGCAACTGCAGACTTGCTACCATCCAGTGCTGTGTAAGAAAATGCCATATCTGGGACTAAATACCTCAAAGCTTCCTCCCTTTGAAAGTACGTTCTTACTTCTTCAGAGCTCAGACTGATAGCATTCTTTTGAGACATTATGTCCCTGAACCATTCGCTTTCATCTAGTGTTGGTTGCATTAAAATCAAAGGTGGTGCAGGAAGGCTTCCAACTTGACGAAATCTCTCTTGAAAACTCTTGTACCAAATAGCAAAGGAATCAACTAACTTCACAAGCACATTATGGTGAAGACTCCAAGCTTTAGAAGATACATATTCCTCATCAGCATTGCATGAGTTAAAGTTGATGGGACCAACCCATGACCAATATTTACTGGACTTGCAATAGAAAGCGAGTGGCTTCCATCCTCTAGCTCCTAAAGGCGCTGTTTTGGATGAAAATATCTCCAAAACCCCTGTGACTAAATCCTGAAGGGGCTCTTGGGTTTGAAGAATAGAAGGATCCATTGGAGATGATCTAACACGCTCAAGAATCTTGTTAAGAGTGAGAGAAGGTAAACTTTTTGAATTGGTTAGTACAGAATCACTAATGCCTTTATCTTTGAGAGAATAAAATCCAATTATCCCTTCAGCATTGCTAACCCCTTGATCATTTCCATACACCACATCATTGTGGAACAACCATTGCTCTTTGAATGGCAGTAAGGAGATGCACAATGGAGAATGAAAATCCAGTATGAACAGTAGGAATGGGCAATTTGAATCCCTGCTTTTTCAACGGTAAATTTACTGGTGCTGCAACTTCCACAGTTTCTTTTTTTGAATAGGATCCTGCCACCCTTCTCCATTTCTTTGCCATTAACATGCCTAATCTATCATGACCATGACTATCCAACAACTGACATGGTTCATACAAATTATCATCCTTCTCACTGACATCACTTTTCATATATTTTGGTACGAGCGAAGATAGCTTCTTAAACATTTTCATCTTTTTCTGCTTTCTCCCTGCAGGATATGGGGCAAATGAAAATCTAAGACTGCCTGCAGCATCTTCATCCTTCGTAGAACCTCCAAAGTCAGCTTGCTGACGCTTTACCAAAAAATTAACCTTTCTCCCAGCCACATCCGAATGACTATCACCCCTCGACTTCCCCTTCAAATCCTTTATGCTTGGAATCCCTTTCACACTATGCTTCATTCCATGTGAACGTAACCCACCATGAAGCTGACTAGGATCTTCATTAGCCAACTGTACCAAAGCATGCGCGGCATCTATATGACTCTGAATAGCCATTTGCCAAGATGGATGATGATGGTCTCTTTTGAACCCATTTTTTATACTTCTCAACAGCACTGCCCACAGGACTTTGAGTCCTCCATTTTTCACTTTCCTCATTGAACCGTGACTTCCAGTTTCCATATTTCTTCAATCTCAAAATTGAAGGCCGTCACAGAGAAAAATCTGAGGTTTGACTAACAGTGTAAATAAATAGCATAGCAAAATAATCGTAGAGTCATCATCATCATCATCATTTCTTGACACTGAAACTCCAGCATTAGTCTTCACTACTACATCTCAATTCACTAAGGAAAAATTCAAATTGTATCCCTGGTCGAATTTTAAAAAAGGTAAAAAAAAAATGCAAGGACTGTTAATTGCTAAGAAAATTTAAGAACAATTCAAAATTCGCATAACAAGTTTATTGCGAAACAGCACTTAATAAAACAAAGGCTTTGTTTAGTCAACCCAACAAGACAATTCGTGAAAGAAACCCACAACAGATATCACGATTATTTATTCTAACGCACTCCAAATCTAAACTTGTTCATCATCACCACCACCTAAAGAGTTCATGAAATTCAATATTTACCCAAAAATACCCCTATAGAGCCTATGATACAACCTTTCCTGGAAAAAAAAACAAACAAACAAACAAGCATTTGGCTTCATTGAGCAGCAAACCGGCAAACCAGGGGAGGAAGAACCAAAAAGGAGGCATACTAACATCTTAGAAAGGAAAAAAAAAAAAAAAAGGGTTAAAATTTAACCTTGTGTTGTGATCTTTGTATAATGATATACTAAAATAACTGCATATAGTGTTTGGCAGCAGAGAAAAATGTGGGGAAATGAATAAGATGGTTGGTTTAGCTGCAACAAAGAAAAAGGCTACATTTTGTTTAGACAAAACACAATATACAATATAAAGCAGATTACTAAAAAGTACAAATTGTTTCAAGTTTTTTCATTTTCACAGAAACCAAATAACTTGATGAGAACAGAGTTTGGAGGGTACCTTCCTTCCTAGTTAGCTACACCACTTGGTTTCTGAGGAGACAATTAAAAACTCAAAGCAGAGAGCAAATGGAGGAGCATTTGGTGGATGAAAAACCCTAGAGAAGCATATAGTAAGTACGGAAGATGAAGCGTGTAACAAAAGGTATTAATTTGATCTTTGTTTTCTTTTCTTTCTGGGGTTTTATGTATGTGTCGCGTTGTGACTTGTTAGTGAAGAAGACGATGCTGACATGGAAAAGCAAGAGTAAACTGACGGGGCATTGGTGATGTGGATGGATAGGGAAAAGACGTAAAAGGACAGGGAAGTTTTCATTTCGAAGTTCATTGATGTTCCGGAGTTTTTATTTTTTATTTTTTATTTTTTTATTTCGGTTGACATATTGCTGAATTTATTCCCACGATATTGTTGGGATTTTAGCAAATACAAGCATTATGCATTAAGAAGCAATAAGAAAATAATCTAAGCTCTTTTTTTGATAGTTCAAGTATTCAAGTAGCTATTTCTAATTCTATCATGAAAAAGCAGTAAGAAATTATTCTAAGTGCCAATGAGGGTTGGTTCAATTGATAAGGTCCCTGCATTATGTGTAGCCTCACTAGTGTTCGAGTCCCGCTGTCGATAGTCTTCATTAGTGCACGATCTGAAATTTCCTACATAAATCCATAACGGTGTCAGCTGGCAGTTAGGTGCCACGCATAATCCTTTCGGCTCGAGGTTGTGGGTATGCCCTAGCGTTTGTGGTGAGAGTAGCCAATCTCCCCATAAACTTTTTTTTTCACAAAAATGAAATAAAATAATTCTAAGCTCTTTCTCTTTATTTTCTATTTTGATAGCTCATGAAAAAGGAGTGAAATCATGTTTGAATAATTATCTCCTAAAATGCCAACAAGGTCTAACCCAATGAGAAATGACCTTGAATTACAAACCAAATGTCTCAGGTTCGAATCCCAACGGCATCATAGTTGTGTGTGTGTGAGAATCCCCCCTCCCATCTAGTTTAGACTATTGCTTGTACTCAAAAAAATAATTATCTCCTAAAAATATAACACATACTTGCAACCTTACATTCACATAATAGAGGAAAGAATTGATTTTAAAAATTGTTCGACCAATGAGTTTTGATCGTGCAATGCAGGCAAGTAAATTAATCAACTTGATCAACACCCACTGATTAATCTTGTATTAGTAAAGCCTAACATGTTACAAGCAATACAACAATATCATTGACTAATATAACAGTCACCTAACCTTCCAATTCAGTGTCCATTTTTAAGTAAGAAAATGTTCTCTAACCGTCTAGCAAGACCAGTTTTCAAATCATTTATCCTCTACACCTGCTGTTTCGGGTCTATCTAAACTTTTTTTTTCACAAAAATGAAATAAAATAATTCTAAGCTCTTTCTCTTTATTTTCTATTTTGAGAGCTCATGAAAAAGGAGTGAAATCATGTTTGAATAATTATCTCCTAAAATGCCAACGAGGTCTAGCCCAATGAGAAATGACCTTGAATTACAAACCAAATGTCTTAAGTTCGAATCCCAACGGCATCATAGTTGTGTGTGTGTGAGAATCCCCCCTCCCATGTAGTTTAGACTATTGCTTGTACTCAAAAAAATAATTATCTCCTAAAAATATAACACATACTTGCAACCTTATAGAGGAAAGAATTGATTTTAAAAATTGTTCGGCCAATGAGTTTTGATCGTGCAATGCAGGCAAGTAAATTACTCAACTTGATCAACACCCACTGATTAATCTTGTATTAGTAAAGCCTAACATGTTACAAGCAATACAACAATATCATTGACTAATATAACAGTCACCTAACCTTCCAATTCAGTGTCCATTTTTAAGTAAGAAAATGTTCTCTAACCGTCTAGCAAGACCAGTTTTCAAATCATTTATCCTCTACACCTGGCTGTTTCGGGTCCATTGGAATGTAAATGTAACCCCATCAACCTTTCTTTATGTTCACTGTTTATGAACCGTTGGAGTTCATCATCGAAGCATCTTCAGGTACTTTGGGCTTGAATCTTGTACAAAAACCAACAGCAAAGCCCTTCAACTGTTTCAGGTGAACCTGATTGAATTTTCTTTTTCTTTACTTGCTTTATAGTTAGGGGATAGGAAGGTAATTTCAATCCAAAGGGAATATTAGCGGGTGAAGCCTTTTGTAAGACTCACTTGCCGGGTCGCTTCGCTTTTTCCACCTATAAAATTGGCGCGAGCGAATTACAATTTTTTCTTCTGTTTGATTCTTTTGCTAAGGGGAAAAAAATCCCTAATTAGAATTTAGATCTATCATTTCCATGTGGATGCCCAAAACCTAATTTTTCTCAACTCCGATGGATACAATATACTCTCAACTCATTGGAGAATGTTGAAAGAAAAATAGGTTTGTTTAATAAATAATCCATTTTTATGTCAACTGAAAAGAAAAATATATATAAATGTTATAGAAAAATAAAATATATATATAGCTTAAAACTTGAGATAGGTATAATCATAGGACCAAAAAAAAAAAAGGGAATAATATATGGTCCAACTCACTCGATTACTTACAGTTTTATATTGAATAGGGTCATGACTTGTCATACCATTGCAAACAATTTTAAATGTAACTGATTAGTCAAGTATACACTACCTCCTCTCAAAATAAATTGTCACATGATAACTCGGTAATTGTTCTATGAGGAATGCGTATTCATCAAATTACAAATTGTCACATGATAATTCGGTTAACTGAGTAATTATAGGAAGAATACAAACTATAAGGGGAGAGGGGTTTCTCCCACACTATCAATGTACCATAAGAGCACTTCCACTCTTTTGTCATGGCAAAGGGTAAGGGCAAGGCAAGGGCTGTTACTATTTATGTGAATAGTGGAAGCCCTTGCAAAAGACTTGTGGTATTTCCATCCATTGCCATGGCAACAACTATTCACATGAGATATAAAAAAATTCTGAATTTTTTTGTATTTTTTATATTTTTTTTGTTGTTGTTGACGTCAGTAAACCTAGGCTAGAGCACGGGCTCATTTTGCCTGAGAGCTGGCTTGGTTTCGTGGGCCCCACCAGCTTCAGCCTGCTAGAAGACGAATTTGGGGCTTGAGCCCCCTCCTGTCCTGGTAAGGGCTCAACGCTGGAACCGCTCTAAGGGTTCGAACTTAAGACCACTAATTTGCAAGTCAAAGTCGCTTTCCTCTAACTAGACCCCGTTGGCAGAGGAATGTGTATTCTAGGAGTAAAATTTCCCCATCACTGGTCTTTTTAGGGTAGTTTTATTTATTTATATGTATATATATATATATTCTTGCATACAAAGCTAACTTTAAGTATTAAGGAATTTTTTTTTTCTTTTATAAGAACCGGGTCCAGGTATAGTGAGAAAGAAGATGTAACATAGAAAAGCTATAGCTAAAGGGTAAGGGCAAGGCAAGGGCTGTTACTATTCATGTGAATAGTGGCAGCCCTTGCAAATGGCTTGTGGTGTTTCCACCCATTGTCATGGCAACAACTATTCACATGAGATATAAAAAAATTCTGAATTTTTTTGTATTTTATATATATATTTTTTATTGTTGACGTTAGTAAACCCAAGCTATAGCACGGGCCCATTTTGCCTGAGGGCTGGCTTGATTTCGTGGGCCCCAGCAGCTTTAGCCTGCTAGAAGACGAATTTGGGGCTTGAGTCCCCTCCTGTCCTGGCAAGGGCTCAACGCTGGAACCGCTCTAAGGATTCGAACTTAAGACCACTAATTTGCAAGTCAAAGTCACTTTCCTCTAACTAGACCCCATTGGCTGAGGAATGTGTATTCTAGGAGTAAAATTTCCCCATCACTGGTCTTTTTAGGGTAGTTTTATTTATTTATATGTATATATATATATTCTTGCATACAAAGCTAACTTTAAGTATTAAGGATTTTTTTTTTCTTTTATAAGAACCGGGTCCAGGTCTAGTGAGAAAGAAGATGTAACATAGAAAAGCTATAGCTATAAAAGGAGAAGCAGTTAATCTTGTACGAATAATAACAAATGAATGTGGTTTGCAAAGCCATTGAACGTTCAAATCTCGGCCACCACCAACGGCTACGTCCAACGAGCCCTACAAGGCCTCCACAGAGTCGATGTGCTCGACTGCGGGGCTTATGGCCAACTCATTCAGCACTGCACAGACCGCCGCCTGCTCCGTCAGGCCAAGCAGCTCCATGCCCGCCTCGTCCTCTTCACAGTCGTGCCCAGCAACTTCCTGGCCTCAAAGCTCATCACTTTGTATTCCAAAACCAACCACCTCAGCCAAGCGCGCAAGGTGTTCGATCAAATTCCCCACAAGAACTCCTTTTCATGGAATGCTATGCTCATTGGGTATTCTTTTAACAACATGCATTCCGAAACTCTGAAGCTGTTTTCAGCTATGGTGTCTTCGTGTTCGGACGAAGTGAAGACTGATAATTTCACAGTTACGTGTGTCTTGAAGGCTTTGGGGGCTCTGCTTTCCTGTTCAAGATTGGCTAAGGAGGTTCATTGTTTTGTTCTGCGTCATGGGTTTGATTCAGATGTTTTTGTTACTAATTCTTTAATAACTTACTACTCGAGATGTGATGAGCTTGGATGGGCGAGAACATTGTTTGATAGGATGCCGGACAGAGATACGGTGTCGTGGAATTCGATGATTGCCGGGTATTCACAGGCTGGTTATTACGCAGAGTGTAAAGAGTTGTTTCGGGAGATGTTAAGATTAGGGAGGTTAACGCCTAATGGGTTGACAGTGGTTAGTGTCTTGCAGGCATGTTTACAGTCCAATGATCTTATATTTGGTATGGAGGTTCACCAGTTTGTGAATGAGAGTCAAATTGAGATGGATATTGTTCTTTGTAATGCTCTCATAGGGCTATATGCAAGATGTGGTAGCTTGGATTTTGCTGAAGAATTATTTCATGGGATGAGTGAAAAGGATGAGGTCACTTATGGTTCGTTAATTTCGGGCTGCATGTTTCATGGGTTTGTTGACAAAGCCATGGATCTTTTTCGAGAAAGTAAGAAGCCAAGATTAAGTACTTGGAATTCTATGATTTCAGGTCTAGTTCAGAACAACAGGCATGAAGGGGCCTTAGATTTAATTCGTGAAATGCAGGCATGTGGTTGCAAACCAAATACCGTGACACTGTCAAGTATTCTTCCCGCAATATCCTATTTATCAAATCTGAAAGCAGGGAAGGAACTACATGCTTACTCTGTTAGAAACAATTTTGATGCGAATATTTATGTCGCGACTGCTATTATCGATACTTATGCAAAGTTGGGGTTCGTTCATGGGGCACAGCAGGTTTTTAATCAATCAAGAGGTAAGAGCTTGATCATTTGGACGGCAATAATCTCAGCTTATGCATCCCATGGAGATGCTGATATGGCTCTTGGTTCTTTTTATGAGATGCTAAATAATGGCATTCAACCAGACCAAGTGACATTTACAGCAGTCTTAACAGCTTGTGCTCATTCTGGAGTGGTAGATGAAGCTTGGAAGATCTTTGATGCCATGTTTCCGAAATATGGCATTCAGCCCTCGGTTGAGCATTATGCCTGCATGGTAGGTGTTCTTAGCCGAGCTGGGCGACTCACAGAAGCTGTAGACTTGATTCACAAAATGCCAGTTGAGCCGAGTGCTAAGGTTTGGGGTGCACTGCTTAATGGGGCTTCAGTTTCTGGTGATGTAGAATTGGGAAAGTTTGTCTGTGATCGTTTGTTTCAGATTGAGCCTGATAATACAGGGAACTACATCATCATGGCAAATTTGTATTCACAAGCTGGGAGATGGGAAGAGGCAGATAAGGTCAGGGAGAGAATGAAAGAAGTTGGACTGAGGAAGATTCCTGGCAGCAGCTGGATTGAAACAAGTGATGGATTACAAAGCTTTATAGCAAAAGATGTATCAAACGGAAGAACCAAAGAGATTTATGAAATATTGGAAGGACTGCTGGGGTTGATGAAAGAAAAAGGTTATGTTTTGCAGGATGAATTAGATGAGGAGAGTGTTAACAATTGAGCCAAGATCATCATAACTGGAAGGCTCAAGCAAAATGGGAATTGGATGAGGGTTTAAGAACTACCCTATTTATAAGAAGTGGCACCTGGATGCTGTGCAATATTACAGGTCTGTTAAATTCAAGTGTTTTAATTGCTCAGAAGTAGGAACAAGTTTCATTCATCATTACAAGTGTACTATGCCTTGCAGTTCAATTTATTTGATTGGGTGTTTCTATTTACACCCACTTTTTTATTGTTTATCACACTCATTCTTTGATTAAAAATCTTATCACTATTTGACATATGCCTTTTGAGATCCCAATAGTTGTAAAAAGCTTTTGGAATGAACCTGGCCATACTTTAACAAAGCTAGCTGTAGATTCTTTCTTGCTGTTGAAGGATCCAATGATATGTATGATGACAGGATTTACCATTGTGTCTTCTCTAGAAAATGACCAGGGTACCCAATGGGGGATTACCTGCATACCCTACCACACAGTGACACAGGTTGGAAAACATGTTGTTTAGGCCCCCAAGAGTTCTTATAGAAGCAAGGGACATAATGGTAATTAGACACTCATTTTCCAAACTCAGATGCAAGCTGAGAAATTTACTCAAGTTCCAATGAAGATTAGTCGGAGCTGTAGGCGGTGCATGTAAGTGTGAAAGGTGACAGGAAGCCTTGAGAAGCGAAGAATATTGTGGTATGGTTGCTAAGTTCCATCAGCTTCATTTGCATTATTAGCAGTGCAGGGGACAAGAGGAACGAGCCATGGATGGGCCAATTGTGTTTTTTTTTCTTCTACTTGTTTTGCTTGATACAATTCATAATTATTGTGGTTATGTAGATATAATTAAAGAGGAAGGACAAATGGGCGTGAACTGGACACTAACTTAGGGACAAACAAACCTACATACCCCAGCGACTTCATTCAATTCATCTACCCCACAACCCAATGCACTAGTATTGTTGCTAAGTGCTAACAACTCTCTTATCGCAACTTATCAAGTTTGGGTTTTTGCTCTTTTATTTATTTTGCAAAGAGATTGAAGGGGAACAAAAACAATAGCTCACATGGTAGAGAATATTAAACTCCAAATATGTATCATCAATGGATTGAGATTACTCCCAACTGTTAAAACGTCAGAGTTCGACATTTTTCTCCTTCACAAGTCTTTAATCTTCGATTGTACTTCAACAGGTACATACCTCAAGTTCGAACCCCAATAATACATTCCGCTCCCTCTTCTAAATTTTGACAACAAAACAAACCTCCACTTGTACCAAAAAAATATTATCAATGCAAAATCGACAGCATGTAATGACAAATGGAAGCTGATATAATGTGAATGTCAGGACTTTGATTTATAAGTTTTTGATCCATTACAAAAATCGTGGCTACATAATAATCCACAGCATTTAGCTAAAGAATAGAACAAAAGTTCAAAGGGGCATAATGGTCATCACAAGAGACCACCATGGCCAAACTAGTCCAGCCAAAATTCACACAAAAAGCCACAACATTCCTCAACCTTTTCCACTCACTATAAAAACAGTTAAAAGGTGAAAGTCCAAGCACACGATCCCATAATGGAAGAAACAACAACAGCACCAACGACAACAATCATGGCTGCTCTGGCCACACTCAGCCCACCCCAACTCTCAGATCTCACCCACACCATCCTCTCTCACACCCACCACCACCACCTCCGCCTCTCCTCTCTCCTCTCCTCCCCCATCCTCTTCTCTCTCACCCTCCACCGCCTCAACTCCCTCTCTCTCCCACACAAGACGTCAAGCAACGAGACCTCGACTCTGTTCTGCTGCTCCTATTGCTCTGCGACGTACACCAGCACAACCCAGAAGCCCTCCAAGCACCTACCGCAAAATGGCGCGAAATTCTGAGCAACTTGTACTCTGACGACATGTTGACGGTGTCAGGCATTGGGGTCTATAATGGGTCGGCTTTGGTTACTTACATTGAGGTGCTGACGAGGTGCTTGAGATTTGTCAGTGTCATGGGTTTTTGCTATGGCGGGAAAGTGGGGAGAGAGGTGGCGGCGTCGCCTGCGGCGGTGGTGGCGCTTCCGTCGGTGGAGGTGAGAGGTGGCGGGAGTGAGTGTGTGATATGTAAAGAGGAGATGAGAGAAAACAGAGATGTGTGTGAATTGCCATGTCGGCACTCGTTTCATTGGATGTGTATTTTGCGGTGGCTGAAGAAGAGGAACACTTGTCCATGCTGTAGATTTAGGCTTCCCACCGATGATGTATTTGGGGAGATCCAACGGCTGTGGGAGGTTTTGGTTAAGATTGGTAATGAAAGGGGTTTAATCTAAGGGCATTGATCAGCTGAGATCAGGTACCAATCTTCAGTAGATTTAACTTAATTCCAGTGATCGTGTATTTTTCTTGATACAAGCGATATTATTCGAGGAGGATTCGAACACACACAATTTCAGATGCAGAGATAACTGCTCTTAATTACTTAAACTACAAGCCCTTATCGAGTAATTGTGTATTTTAAAGTTGTATATGTAATAGTATATGGTGATCATAAACAAGTACACGTGTTTCAATCAAATGGGTTATGGATTTTCTGGCTGTGAAGAGATTTATTTAGGATATGGGGGGATTGCAATTTGCATGGATGTGATGAATGGCGTGTAGAGAATCACACATATATAATACTTGATATTGACGCATGTGGTTTAGGGCTATAGGAATATGTAAATGAGTTTCGTAGCTAATAATGCGACTACGAGAGCCAAACAGATGTTTTATGTGTGTATTTATCAAAAGCCAATGGTCATAATTGGTTTGATAGGGTCATGAAATATAATCCATTTTTGTTGATTAAATAATTTTCCACTCCAATAACATGAGGTTTTAATCTACTTGAAACCATATTACTACCACCTCAAAAAGGCATTTCTCTTTTTTTATTTATATTTATTTGCAATTTCAAATCCCTTAATTGCTTTCAACATTATAAAACATTTGGTCATTGGCAATTGAGGGTAGACTTGAAAATTGCATTGAAAAATATAGAAGAAGTGTTGAGGGTAGCTCTAGATCCAGCCGCCCCAAACGAACTAATGCAGGAAGTTTATTGAAACCATTGAATTTAGAATATGGTAAAGTAGCTTCTAAGTGGGGAACTACTCCTGGGTCTCGCAATGGCTCTATTTGCAACATACTAATCACACATACAATAAAAACAAAACCTCTATTGGGAACCTCAAAATTATAATTCACCTAAGTTCAGATCCAACTGAGACTCTTGACACAACACCAATTAAATCAAATGGAGAAACACATAACGTTGGCGCGTGTAGCACACGCGCCAACGTTAAAAAAAATTTGACGCACCCCGCTACAGTCCCCCAACGGCTCTCTTCCACGTGGCGCAAGCTGGGCTCTCCGATTCGATCTTTTCCAGCAATCCAACGGCTCCAATTTTTTGTGCAATAAAAAATTGAAAAAAAATCGAAATTTTTTTAAAAAAATTCCAAAAAAATACTAAATTTATTTTCTATAAATACCAACAAATACTCTTCACTTTTAACACCAAATCTTACCCGAAAATCTTATCTGTTATGAATAGTATTGACACGTAGGAACCCAAAAATCTTACCCGAAAATATTATCCAAAATAATTGTTTAAGTAAAAAAAATTGTGAAAAAAACAAAAAAATGAATAGTAGTTGCCATGGCAAGGGTTTGATTGCTGGAAACACACATAGCTAAAAAAGGCAAGAGCGGCCACTATTCACATGAATAGTGTCAGCCCTAGCCCCCTTGCCATGGCAAGGGTTTGTTGCTGGAAATGCTCTAATCACACATACAATAAAGACAAAACCTCTATTGGGAACCTAAAAATTATAATTCACCTAAGTTCAGATCCAACTGAGACTCTTGACACAACACCGATTAAATCAAGTGGAGATTTTGGACACACTAATAAAACCAACCCTATAAAGTAAAATCTGGTCAGTTCCTAAGATTGAAAACATTTTTTGACCAAAAATGAAATTAGCCAATAAGAAACCAAATCCCCCTACATCCATAAAATGTGAATGGGCTCCGTTTTCAGGTTGGCCAATTATTAGAAAACTTTAGGCGATGAAGTCCACCTAGGCTCAACCACAACTAAATGAGCCCAAAATCACTCCATAAGCCCAAAACCAATGCAAGAGCTTATGGTTTTATGGAGCTTGGAGCTGACAACAACTAAGATGTCTTTTTATAAAAGGTGGAAAAAGGGAGACTCTAATTTTTATTTCTATTTTGAAATACAAGCGATAGTCTAAATTACAAGGAAGCGGAAGGTTTCTCACACACACACACTACTAGCTTATGGTTTTATGGAGCTTGGAGCTGACAACAGCTAAGATGTTTTTATAAAAGGTGGAAAAAGGGAGACTCTAATTTTTATTTCTATTTTGAAATACAAGCGATAGTCTAAACTATAAGAAAGAGGAAGGTTTCTCACACACACACTACTAAGAAGTCATGGGGGTTCGAAACTTAAACCACTAGTCTACAAGTCAATGCCCTTTTCCACTGGGTTAGACCCCGTTGACAAGGACACTCTAATTCTAAGCTACCTGAGATTGTTGCAGCATTTTAAGATAACTAAATAGGTTTAAGCCTCATTAGAAGCAAATGTTGTAGCCTGAGCTTATCCATAACACTATCACGAAAATCATTTATAGGTAGCTTCTTTATTAGGAGCAAATGTTGCAGCATTTGAAAGCCTATCGTAGGTATGGGAATGTTTACACATAAACAAGTTCAAGAGACTAAACCACATGTTTAGCTATGAGAATGTTTTTTAAAACGTATATATTGATTCTGGACCCTTCTTGCTCTTCCAACTGGATTGATATTGAAATCATGAAAAACTTGGAAGGATAATCCGCTGTGCCAAACCAAAAAGGCCCCCACTCACAATAATTTGAAGTGGTCCAGTCCAGTTAATGACAATGAGTGTGCTTAAAGCTCTTGCCTTCTTATTCATTATATATTCAATAGGGAAAGATGAAGTTTGGTAAGTAGATGTATTGATGGCGCATGATCAAATAAAGAAATATGCTTAGTCATTTCTTTGAGTGCAGTTCAAGCCAATCAACTTTTCACACCCTTAAAACAGAAATTATATTCACCTTTCATTTTTTATGAATGATTATATATGAAATACAATGATTTCAATTTTTACACCAAAGCATACACAATTGGACATGATAATGGTGACTTGGCCAGTGGTGTTTTCTAAATTGTTCTAGTAAAATAGAAGGTGGTGCAGCCACCTGCCCAAGAAAATGGTGGTGTCAATTTTTTGAGGAGATACCATCTAGAAAACAAATTCAGAATTTGACCCAAGAAAGAAACAAATTAAAAATGGAAGTGGGGCGTTTTTAACATTTATATCCAAGATGCGGGTGCATGTGAGTGTTCATTGCATATGTCTGCATCATATATGTGAATGCATAAGAAAACAGAGAAACAAAGATTTATCTGCAAATTGCATTGTTCGATATTCAACTAGTGTCCAATTTACACAGGCAAACACACTGTTTTAGTTTTTGTGCTACTGTTTATGTCAGAAACAGAAAACTATAATGACAGAAAATGTGAACAAAAACCATTAGCAAGGTGGATGGAGGATGAGGACAATTCAGTAAAATCACATGACAGTAACAGCCAGAAATAGCTGCATCAAGAACATTTACTTGTATTATTGATGTCCTTCAAATTTCAAAATTTTAGATCTATTTTCAAATTTTTAGATCTATTCATATATAATATCAACCCCCCTTTCCCACCTCAGCAGAAGCCTGCAAATCAATAAATGAAGTCTGTAGCTAAAACTAAAATGGTACTCACGCATCTGATACATTAAATGGTCTAAACTCTCTGCTTATTAGAAAACAAAAACAATATGGTAGAATTAACAAAACCCTAATATGATTTAGCATTGAGTGCCTTATCAGTGATGAAAGAGCTCCAAGGCAAAAAGGGGAAAGTGGCCTAAAAGAAATGGAAGGAGTGAGGACAAAGGATGGGGCATGGTTTAGGTGCCCAACTTTAACAAAAGTGGTATAGTGCTTAAAGCCAAGGCAACAAAATAAATGATTTTGTGTCCATATAAACTTTTGGCTGAGGGCATAAATGAACAGGTAAGACTTTGGCAGATGATCACAGTTACCAACAACATACTCTGAAGTACAGAGGCAGTGTCACCTGTAAATGAAATATCTCCCACCTGGTATTGAGCAAAGACACTACTGTTTTTGGTTTTCTAAACATTGACTCTGGCATCTGTGTTTTTGCCAAGTTTAGATTCTCCACCAGAAAATAAAAAGAAGGGACATTTCAAGTTTTCTTTTTTTTCTTAGGATTTTATCAAAAAGGGCAGAGTTGAATTTTGAAGAGGCGGAAAGTGGCTCTTGAGTAGAGTTGAATATATAGTTGGGGGAGAGTGGCTCTTGAGTACAGTTGAATACTGAAGATTGAGATCAAGAATTCGCTGCATTGAAAGACCAAGTAGAAAGACAATGATTGCTGCTAGCAAGGAAGATGGAAAATGGAGGTGGGTTTCTCTCTCTCTCTCTCTCTCTCTCTATCTCTCTCTCTCACCATTGTTGACAATGTGATGTGGGTTTTGTGTCAGTGATAGGAAGATGGAAGGAGATGGTGGTTTGAGGACATTGGAGTGCCTAAGAGGAAGACTGCTTGCAGAGAGACAAGCTTCAAGGGTTGCAAAAGAGGATGCAGAACTCATGGGAAAGAAGGTAATTTTCTAATTTCAATTAGTGTTGAAGGCACTGAATACTTTTCTTTTAAAAAATTATACTAACTCTTAAGTAAAATCTAGACTAGAGTAAGAGTATGTGTTGTCACATTCACATTATAGTGTTCTAAATTGTTGGGGTTAGAACAGTTGATGGAGCTAAAGAACCAGCTCAATGAAGAAATCAAATTGAAGGACAGAGCTGAAAAGAAGCTCAAATTTTTGAAGAGAAAGCTTGAATCTTTGAAAATTTCCTCCACATCAGTAGAATCCCAACAGTCAAGTTCCTCCAAAAACAGTGAAATATCTTGCAGTCAATCCACTACTACTTCATCAGCAGGCTCCAATGACCCAGAAGCCCATGAACCCAAATCCAAAGTTACAGAGTCAGAAACCTCAGAAAATTTTGATCGAAGTGTAGCAGACACCACCACATCTGAGCAAAGCCATGAAAGTCTCTTCACTGAAGAAAACACAACTGCTCAAAGTACCAGTGCTTCCAGTTCCAGTTCAAGTTCTAGCATAAGATGTCCTTCCCCAGAAGGGTTTTGCCACAACCCAACTCACAAATCTGAAGATTCAAAGATTGATGAAAATAGGTATGCAAGTCCAATTAACCTGAGAAGTTCTTTCAAGCTTAGTGTGTGTACTTAAAAATGTTCTTGGCATTCCATGTTGGGATTTGCTAAATTAAGCTAATTAAAATAAAATTTGGCAATTGTTTCAGTTATTCAAACATAAATTCTTCAATGGCAGAGATTGAGAATTATGAGAATGGTCACTTGGATTATGTTGATAATACACTTGCATTAGTACCTGTCGGTATGCCTGCTACCTGTTACACCAGCACTGAATCGAAGCCACTTAGTGAAAGTGTTAGACAGGTTCTTGATGCTCTCAGGAATATCAGAGAAAATCTTCAAAGCTCAATGGAGAAAAGAAGTATAATTAGAGCTGGCCTAATTGATCAAACTCAAACATGCAAAGAGTAATAATTAATAAATATGTATACATCCCTTTTATATGAAATAATTAGTACTATATACAAGTATATTAAATGAATTAATATTTGTGTATGTGGGTAATAAAGTTAATTCAACTGGGCAAATTCACTCACAGAGAGCATGTGAATTTGTGGGGTTTGATGTCCCCATTGGTGCTTGGATCTGGGTCCCAACTTTTGGCCATATTCTTCTTTTGGTTTTCTCTAATTAACTTTTGTAGCTTGAGTGAAAATTGAATTTTGGGAGGTGGTTGGATATGGCAGCTTGATTCATGTGACCTGCATATCTTAAGATTTTATTGTTGAGATTTGGCCTTAGCTCTCTACATTTGTTGGCTTGGTCTCTGGTCTGCTAGCAAATCAATTTGAATTTTGACACATGTATAAGAGAGCCTGTATGATGATTTGAATAGATTTGGTTCTAAAGGTTCTTTTTTTTTTCTTATTTAATCCAAATTCTTAAATTTAGAAATCATTAGCCAATGCGGGATTACCACAGTGGTTGTGGCCTCTTTCTTTCCCCTACTTGACATCCAGGATCGAAATTCCAGAATTTCTTTTTTTCCAATATAATAAATAAATTAAAAAAGAAGCCATTTGAGTTTTTACTTTGTGAAGCCATCTGGTAAGATTTAATTAATAATTAAGCTGAACAGTACTGCCCATAAAAGATTTAAGTAATAACTGGTTTGGGCTCTGTGCTAAGATTTATGCATGGTGTGAAAAATGCCCATAAAAGAACAAGAGTTGCTAAACACAAGACATGGATCTTCTCTTAGTGTGGTTTGCAGTTGAGTCAGTGCTTTGGATTACATGCAGCCCATCACATGTTCAAGAGTGCTTCTGCACACATGCAATGGAATTTTGTATACAAGCATTCTCTCGAGATGGCATTCGGTTTAATTAATTGTAACTGAAGTGATCTCAAAATATTTAATTCAACAATTGGAGATTTTGTGGGTTGTGGCGCTTAGCAATTCATTCATGTTATAACATGTTGAACTTCCTGAAGGGATATAGTTTTGCATACGGTTATATTATATCTCGACATAGTATTATCAATCCACTCATATTATGATACGTGAAATTTTCAATTAAAAACATGTTGTGTCGACTAATATAGCGTTATCAGTCCACTCATATTGTTTGCGTTGCTTTGACGTTTCTTAATGAATTACTTATTTAAACCACAAAGAGTCCACATTACTAATATCGACATATTTATCGACATATTGTTTGCGTTGCCTTCGTGTAATTTATCGACATATTTTTTCTTTTAAACAACTTGAAGGAATGAGATTTGAATTTACGAATTATTCTAACATTAGAAAGATAAATATCATTAAACCAAGAGACAGTTGATTACTACTCTGTAGACACTGAAGGGGCCAAAAATAATATTCGTATATATAAAACTGTTGAAGCAGGAACCCAAATAAACCTTGGCAAATTGATGGGTCAAGTCCAAGTTCCATGTTCACAAGTTAATTTCAGAATGTTTGGAAACGAAGGCCACTGAGAATGTGACTGGTACTTTCACAAATGGATGACACACAGAACAGAAGGCTTGGTTTGGCCCTCAAGACAGAGAGCCACATATCTCAGGCTCAGGCAACCACAAAGGATTAAAAAGTGGGAGAGCTTATTAGTCCAAAAAAAGCAGGCAATCCCCGAACGCCACATGCCGAGATTAAAGTTAAAACAAAACGTGACTGATGGATAATCTAGGGCTAAAATTTAGGGTTTGCCACGTATGGTTGAACCGCAATTATAAACTTCATGTAAGAAAGCTTGAAATGAGTCGACCCAGCCATTAATGGGCGGCAACCAGTAGTGTAAATTAGGCAGGGGCTTTATTTTTAGTGGTGGACATGAAATAATAAAATTTTGATATAATTTTTTTTTGTGTGTGGCCAAAGCTAGGAACAGGTAGCAGAATTTTCTCACACACATGGAAATTCGAATATGATATCACTAGTCTGTAAGGTAATGTCATTTTTTATTGGGTTAGACCGTTAGCAACTTTGATGTATAATCTTAAGAACAAAAGTCGGTGCAAAAAAAATTTGAAAAAAAATGGAAGCATTTGTGGCTCCATTATTGGTGTGGAGTGCGTGTACCACCATATATTTTGGGCCTCTCATCTTCTTCTCGTGATGCAAAGAAAATGGACCCATTCTTTTGCTTTGAACTTGCAATGAAAACTCAGATGCCCAGAGTCAACTTCAGCTTCTGTGTGTTTGTATAAATTTAATTATTTATAATTATGATGTTTCTATTTTTGTTTATATGTGGACATTAAGATTATGTTATGCAAAAGGGGCATAATCGTGGTTTTGATGCATTGGCCGAATGGTAAAATTAGTGTTTGCACTGTCATGATGGTGTGACATTTGGTACATATATGCTCATGAATTCTATAGTTATGCATTTCAAGTATTTAAGGCAATGGGTCTAGTCTCCAGCGATTATGGTCTCAAGTTCGAACCTCCATAACATCTTGATAGTATGTATGAGAAAAAATTTATAAACATATAATTCTGGTTGAGACGGAAAAATTAGAATGATAAGGGAAAAAGGGAAATATTATCAAATACCTTCATTTTGTTGCAAAGTTCTCAAATAGCAATATTACTGTAGCAAATCGACAATATAGACATGATCCTATAAAGACTATCTGAGACTGTTTTCTAGCGAAATAATGGGACAATATTGACAGTATTGACCTAATATCAAGATGATATCGAGATAAGTAAATTATTTGTTATCTTAGTCTAGTGGTACTTCTTTTCTTAACGTTGAAAGAGGTTCCAAGTTTGAATTTCCCTTTTCAATAATTAAAAAATAGGCAAAGAGGTTCCAAGTTTGAATCTCCCTCTTCAATAATTAAGAAAAAGGCGGTCGTGTTTTTTGAAGGTACACACGTTGGGCAACCAGCAGTAACGTTGTTTTTTTTTTTCTTTTAAATGGGAACAGAAAAATTATAATCAATTCATGTGCCTTCTCCATCCTTTTGAAGTAGAACCTCCATGCATGTCTGGAGGGGCCTCCTCCATCCACAAACAGGGTGTAATTGAATGAAATCGATGTGCCAACCAAGCTAGAGCATGGGAGCATGGACCACAGAGTTTTTCATTTCTTCTGTCTACATGCACACTACCAACCAAGGCCATCCATCAAGAACAACAGACCCCATAATATAACAGCAAACTTTACCAAATACAAAAGATTCAATCTGTTTATAATAAAAAAAAAGTCTAGATTTAGAAGTTGCAGACGAAATGCAATGAAAAAGTAGTTTCATTATAGTTATGCTGCACTCTGCAAACTGAAGAAGCAATCACAGAAAAAGACTCTAGAAACTGAACATGATCTGGATTGAAACCATTGGCCAGCTTAAACTCGCTTATGAAAATTAGGTTCTTGTCACAAAGTTATTGCTTCAAGAGACAATAAATTTGTGTTTGAACTTTAGAACACATCACTTAATTAATGGTTTGATTAGGGAAACCTAGTTGTGCTGAAAAGATAGAGCTTGGATTATTCAATAAACAAAAGGTAAAATATGAGAGTGCAAGATCCACTAAGGGCAAGGGTCCCAAATGACTATGAAAGTTAGGTACTTCCACTCAACCAAAAATAAGAGGTAAGTTAAAAAAATAGAAGATGTACATGTGTTTTACGGCGATTTGTTTCACGTATACAGAGTTTATTTTAAAGTTTCATACCTACCCAGAGTCAACTTCAGCTTCTGTGTGTTTGTATAAATTTAATTATTTATAATTATGATGTTTCTATTTTTGTTTATATGTGGACATTAAGATTATGTTATGCAAAAGGGGCATAATCGTGGTTTTGATGCATTGGCCGAATGGTAAAATTAGTGTTTGCACTGTCATGATGGTGTGACATTTGGTACATATATGCTCATGAATTCTATAGTTATGCATTTCAAGTATTTAAGGCAATGGGTCTAGTCTCCAGCGATTATGGTCTCAAGTTCGAACCTCCATAACATCTTGATAGTACGTATGAGAAAAAATTTCTAAACATATAATTCGGGTGGAGACGGAAAAATTAGAATGATAAGAGAAAAAGGGAAATATTATCAAATACCTTCAATATAGACATGATCCTATAAAGACTATCTGAGACTGTTTTCTAGCGAAATAATGGGACAATATTGACAGTATTGACCTAATATCAAGATGATATCGAGATAAGTAAATTATTTGTTATCTTAGTCTAGTGGTACTTCTTTTCTTAACGTTGAAAGAGGTTCCAAGTTTGAATTTCCCTTTTCAATAATTAAAAAATAGGCGGTCGTGTTTTTTGAAGGTACACACGTTGGGCAACCAGCAGTAACGTTGTTTTTTTTTTTCTTTTAAATGGGAACAGAAAAATTATAATCAATTCATGTGCCTTCTCCATCCTTTTGAAGTAGAACCTCCATGCATGTCTGGAGGGGCCTCCTCCATCCACAAACAGGGTGTAATTGAATGAAATCGATGTGCCAACCAAGCTAGAGCATGGGAGCATGGACCACAGAGTTTTTCATTTCTTCTCTCTACATGCACACAGTGTGCAGCACACTACCAACCAAGGCCATCCATCACGAACAACAGACCCCATAATATAACAGCAAACTTTACCAAATACAAAAGATTCAATCTGTTTATAATAAAAAAAGTCTAGATTTAGAAGTTGCAGACGAAATGCAATGAAAAAGTAGTTTCATTATGGTTATGCTGCACTCTGCAAACTGAAGAAGCAATCACAGAAAAAGACTCTAGAAACTGAACATGGTCTGGATTGAAACCATTGGACAGCTTAAACTCGCTTATGAAAATTAGGTTATTGTCACAAAAGTTATTGCTTCAAGAGACAATAAATTTGTGTTTGAACTTTAGAACACATCACTTAATTAATGGTTTGATTAGGTAAACTTAGTTGTGCTGAAAAGATAGAGCTTGGATTATTCAATAAACAAAAGGTAAAATATGAGAGTGCAAGATCCACTAAGGGCAAGGGTCCCAAATGACTATGAAAGTTAGGTACTTCCACTCAACCAAAAATAAGAGGTAAGTTAAAAAAATAGAAGATGTACATGTGTTTTACGGCGATTTGTTTCACGTATACAGAGTTTATTTTAAAGTTTCATACCTAATGAGAAGGATTGCCCAAATAAAAGATTAATAAGAAGAGCAAAAATTGCCTAAAATGATGGTTTACTTCTAATAAAGGTCAGGGAACTCAAAATCTCAGCCATGGAATGGGGAAGTCTCAGAAACCCACTAGGCCACAAAAACATAAGAAAACAAAAAAACACAAGGGAGGAAAAACAATGTCAGAGTTTGTAGCTCGAAATCTCTCTTCATTGCCCATCTTAGATCTCATCTGACAACAATTTGAAGATCTTCTGTCGAAAAACTCCAAACCCTTTTCTTATCCAGTGCTCCCTTTGATCACTCTGATCTTAGACCAACCTCTGCCATTTCCAAGTCTCTATGTGCTTTTACAGCTAAGTCTGCTCCTGAAACATGGCACACATTAAAGAAACCAAACGTATTTAACCCCAATTCAAGATACACAGAACCAGCAGGCCTCCATATTCTCTGAACTCACATTTAAACTACTGCCTTCCGGTCCCAAGACACATTCGTGACTTGACTTAGCCCCATACCCTTTTGGTTTTTATCTGAGTTTTGTTCATATTAATGGTGTCTGGTTTTGAAGGGTATAAACTTGAGAATGGAGTTGTCGCTTTGAAACATAAACAAAAACTGGAGCTGGGGTTGAGCCTACTTCTTGCTCTTGATCTTCATTTGATGAACTTTCGGGTTGCTGGCTCATTTGGATGATGATACATATTCTTGTTATATCATATAAAGTGGTTGCTTGAAAAAATGGGGTCCTGTTGGAAACCCTCTGCAGTTGATGATAGACCTCGGCGTGGTGGCAGTGAAGCCAGTGGACGTGTTGATGGGTTGTTGTGGTACAAGGACTTGGGGCAGCATGCTTGGGGAGAATTTTCAATGGCTGTCATTCAAGCCAATTCTGTTTTGGAGGATCAAAGCCAAATCGAATCCGGTCCCTTGAGTTCAACAAAATCTGGTCCTGTGGGGACCTTCGTTGGTATTTATGATGGGCATGGAGGGTCTGAGGCTTCAACATATGTCAATGAAAATCTCTTCTGCAATCTTCAGAGTATGTTTCAAAAATTATAAATGTCCCTCTTGATTGCTTTGATGTTTGTTCAATCTTAAGCCCTTTCTTTCTAACACTAAATGGTAAAGCAGGAATTGCAGCTGAGCATAGGGCCATATCAGAACATGTTATCAAGAAGGCTTACTTGGCCACAGAGGAGAATTTTCTCTCCATGGTGAAGAAGAAGTGGCTCAACAAACCACAGATTGCATCTGCAGGAACATGTTGTTTGGTTGGGATACTTTGCAATGGACTGCTTTACACAGCAAATGTTGGGGACTCTCGGGTGGTTTTAGGAAAAATCGAAACGGCGACGAAAGAGGTCATAGCCGTTCAATTATCTACAGAGCACAATGCAAGTATAGAATCTGTGAGAGATGAGCTCAAGTCAATGCATCCATATGATCCAAAGATTGTGGTTTTGAGGCACAGAGTTTGGCGTGTGAAGGGCCTCATACAGGTAGTGGTCTAAATTCGTTTTGTTTGAAGTTTCTTTTTACGTATTGGTTTTTAAGCTGTTGTGCTCTTTCAGCTTTTGCTCAAGTCACTAGGATTTATTCAAATCTCATTGCAGGTTACAAGATCCCTTGGTGATGCATATTTAAAGAATGCAGAGTTCAACAGAGAGCCTCTACCCCTAAAGTTTAGGCTGCCTGAACCTTTCCTCAAGCCAATTCTCATCCCTGAACCGTCCATATCGGTGCTTAAACTCCACCCTGAAGATCAGTTTCTCATATTTGCTTCTGATGGTCTGTGGGAGCATCTCAGCAACCAGGAGGCTGTGGACATTGTCAATAGTTACCCACGTAAAGTAAGGAAAATGCTTTTGAAAAAAACCAACCTTTTTAATCAACTCTCCTACACGAAAAATTCGAAAAAAGAGTTGGGTTCTATAGCATCGTCTTTTACTGGAGGAGGTTGATGAACAGCTTATGTTTTGTTGGTTATGCAGGGAATAGCCAGGAAGCTTGTTGAAGCTGCACTTCAAGAAGCAGCCAAGAAGAGAGAAGTGAGGTACTCGGACTTGAGAAAGATTGAAAGAGGAGTGAGAAGGCATTTTCATGACGACATCAGTGTTGTGGTGGTGTTTCTAAGCACAAGATTGAAGGGTGGAGCCACCCCACACAAAACTCAATTTTCATTAAAACCCAACATCTAGATTGTTGCTTAATTATTCATCTCCAGCCTCTGGTGGTGAAGAAAATCAACCCAAAAAAGCCTTTGTCCAAAAATAGCAGCTAGTGGAAGCTGAAGGAGGGAGATGCTTTTGGCAATGGCAATGGCAATGAGGGATTTTACCAAAATATTTGTCTGTAATTGGCACATAGAAGAACTCATAGTCATAGGGGCTTGGTTTAATTATTGTAAATTGTAATTTATAAGTTAAATGATGATCTTCCTATCGTAGTTGTAGGCAACCAAAAAAAAACCCATAACTAATCATATGGTAGAATATGTAATCGCTTTAACTATTATTTCTTGTGTGGGTCAATATTCGCTTGCATTTGTCATGCAAACGTTGAAGGCAACAAATTAAAACCCTAATTCCCAAGTTTAAATTCGACTCAAAATGGTACACCTACTCCTTCGCGTTTATTTTCAATTTTCAGTGATTTAAGAACTTCATGTTCAAAGGTGTACAAAGTTTTCAACGTATCAATCTTCACGGGAATATCGAGGGTATGAAACATGTAGAAATTTGTGAAGAAAAAAATTTGATGGAAATTGTGAGAGAAATATGGAAGGTTAATTCAACTCAATTTTTATATTTCACAGCCCTTCAACATAACATGCAATACCACCAACAGAACAAAAGAAATATACATACACAACTCAGACTAGAAAACTTCAGGTGAGAAACAGAACATCACAAGGCAATTTGACAACTTAACAAAACTGGAAAATGTAAACTAACATTTTCTGATTCCCTCCAAAAATTAGTTAAAAGGTCTTCCATCCACATTATGCTAATACAAAACATGAATTTCCACATAAGGTGGATGTTTGTTTCTACATTCTTTTCCAATGAAAGCTTCATATACAAAACATAAAAATTACAAAACAAGAAAATGACCAAAATGTCAATTGAGTACAATCCATTCCCAATGTCCTACCTGTTGATTGCATGATTCACCCAGCAAGGCTTAAGAGAATCAACCACCACCTCCAAATTGTTCACTTACCCCGAAATGGCCAACCAAGAATATCAGAATTCTAACAATAAAATCTAGGTAAATCCTCTGTGGAGCAAATACGAATAGCTGAAACATATAAAGAAGTCCGTCTAACAAACTTACCTTCTACTCAATTAAAACCTATTTTTGACATGTTTCTCATGGCAGTGTTGAACAGCAGTACTCAGTAGCATATGCCTACACATCTCATCTGATCCAAACCAGTGGCATTAAGAAGGTGGATAACTGATAGAACCAGAATAGTGAGAATATGTGTTGTCATGTGCCGTCATACAATAAGAAAACTAAAAACATAAACCGCAAATATAAAAACCCATAAATTAAACTAACACAAACCAAACAAATTATACAGAGCTCCGTATAATACTAGAGATCTGCCTACCTAGTGAACTCCATGATTGCACCCATCCTCAACTGTGTATGTGGGCTAGAATTTTCTGCTTTTTAAATAATATATTATCACCACTCATCCTACCAACAATAACTAATATGACAGATTGATTGATTAAGACACTAAAATCCAGACATCTCAGTATGATGTGATTAACAGCACGTTGCAACACAATTAGTAACAGATCAGATGATGTGGACTTAAACCAACTTTGTATTACTGTTCAACACTGCATCGTGAGTAGCCACCCAATACTTTCTGCAAAAGCTTCATCCAATACTAAATTTTCCATTGGTCGCAAATACTGAATTTCTGACATTCTTGATAGATTGCAGGGTAAGTTAACACTAAGTAGATAGTTGTTGATTATTCCAAGCCTCACCAGGTAAATTGAAAGGAACCCAAAACAAGCATGAAATAAAGCTCCGCTATGCCTCCAAACTGTGTTCAATGACTTGTAAACGATGTGTATCCGCTATTGGGAAAATGCTGCGCCTGATAATCCATACAATCAGAGGTAATGATGGGTAAGGAAGCCTCCGAGGGAACCACAAAATGTTAGATTTCTACACCTGCCAAAGAAATCAAAACAAGGTACAGGATAAGTTAAAGAAGCCCACTGAAAAAGCATAAAAACTTGTCTGTACTAATGTACAAGGGGAGGAAAATGAAAATGAAATTAAAACTGGATCCATAACTCCCAAAGTAGATATAAAAATCAACTTACTACTAGCAAAGTACGCTTCCTTTCAAACCCCTCCGCCAGCACTACCAGCTATGGCTGCCTTCTAATATAGAAAAATAAAATAATCAGCACTAGAAGAAAGATAATGACAAAGAAAAAACTCTTATTCAAAAGATTCTCAGAAGCAGTCAAACTAAGAGGGTGTTACCGGCTCGATATTTCCCTTGTCATTCACTTGCGAAAGAGAACCTGTTGAGGCCTTTGAAAACCTAGAAAGATAACATTAAAGATTTAAAATAATTAAAATAAACGAAAAAAAATACTCTATTGAAAACCTAAAGAAATATCAGCATCAATCCTCGAGTAGTTTACTAGAAATGTTTAAATGATCTATTAACACAATAGGTAAATAGCATGCACTGACACATACCTGAGTGCCCTTGCCTTCCTTTTTTCTTCTTCCATGGGATCAGTTTTAGTATCGGTTTTGGAAATAGGTGCAAATCGAGCAAGACGAGCCTTCTTCTTTGCATTCTCATCACCCGCCACAGCTGGACCGGAAAGCCCGAACCTGATAACCAAGAAAGAGATTAATAGCAACATCAGAACAAACAACCAGAAATTTCCAATTTCAAATTCAAGAATTCTGTATGAGCACTCAATTAATAGATGTATGAAACAAAACCTCTCTGCTCTAGCCTTTCTCTTCTGCTCCTCTGATTTTTTAGATGCTTCTGATCCATGCGATGTGGAAACAGTGCCAAACCTGCCATAAGGTAGGTAAACCAACACTTTCAGAAACACAATTACCAGAAAACAAGTGAAATAAAGATTAAAAATTAAGTCACATCCTCCGTAAACAATATTTCAAACATGAAATTTGACCACAACTAAACTTTTACCCTGCCACTCCACTTAGCCCCCTATTGCTTGGTAATTCAAGTGCCATCATCTTTCGATTAAGAAATCATCACAACCTATTTTATTTCTTATCAAATAATATTAACACTGCTTATAATGCATGTTAATCTTAACACACTCAATGAACTCAGCTGCATTCCCTTTGCTAGAATCTATTTTTCTACTCTTTCACACCATGGTTTCCCAGTAACCAAAGGGAAATTGAAACAAAAACAGAAAGCCCAAGAAACCCTAACCCTAAAATTCACCCCCAAAAGAAAATATACCTCTCTGCCCGAGAGTTGCGCTTCTCTTCTTCAGTCATCTGCACAGATATCCCGAACCGCTCGGCTCGGCGCATCTTCTTCTGAATAGCGGTAGCAGGGGCAGCACCATCACCGGCTTCAGAGCCGGCGGCGGTCTTCGGATCCTCAGAGTCCGCTTTGGAGCCGTTCTCTTCGGACACAACCTCCGACGACGGAGCCGGATCGGAGGGAATGTCAGTGGGCGGGTCTTCGGGTCGATCTAGGTTGGTGGCGGTGGGTGGGACGGGGGAAGGGTCTAGGGTTTTCTTAGGGTTCTCTAGGGCGGGGTTGGTGTCGCTGAGCTTCTGCGTTTCGGTGGCCATTGGAGAATTGGAGGGGTTGGGGATCGGAGACTGCGTAAGAAGTGCGGCGGAGAGGGTGAGGGAGGGGAGGCAGAGAGAGAGAGAGAGAGAGTTTCCGTTTGGTGTGGGTTAGGTGGTTGTGAATGTGAAGAGTCGAACAGTGAGCAAAAACAAGAAGCGTCTGATGTTTTGGGGGATATTTTCTCCCTTTATACCCCAGCGCGGTGTAATTTGATTGGTCAATCAAACCAACTAATTTATGAAATTACCGGATTTATTTTTGGTATGAAATTACTGAGATTTTTTAATTTTGCAAGTTAACGGATTTTATTGTCGGTCCTAATTTGGTTATAAAAAAAAAATAATGCTACTCTTACCGCATTTACATATCATATTTCTATATCATGGCAGATGAGGTGTACAACCACATTAATTAAAATTAATTTAGTATTTTCTTTTCTTTTATGATTTATTAACACTTTTTAATTGATGTAGTTGTACACCTCATCTGCCACATAAAGTGGTATAATAATGTGGTATACAAATATGGTAAAAGTAGCATTGTTCCAAAAATAAATATTGTCCGGTAAATTATTCATAAGGATTTTTAACAGCAATGATTCATTCCTGAACTTACACTTAATTGAGTTTTATTTTAGAGTGCTGCTAAATGAACCCTAAAATTAACTGAGTACACCCTATGATCTAAGTACACCCTAATATTTAAATCAAAATGTAAAATTAACTAAGTTTACCCTATTTAACTACCAAAAATACCCCCATTACATCCTAATACACCATTATAAAAACTTAAAACAGCTTTGTTTGTGTGTGTATATATATATATACTCAAATCTGCTTTTTGTATGCATTGGTGCAGAATGATGGAGTCCTGAAGATGAGGAAACTGGAAAACACTTGTTCTGAAGGCTATTGAAGAATCAGGCATAACAGATGATGAAGCCAAACTCAGTGATACAGTGATCTGCTTGATCCAAAGGTTTGCCTATCCAATGTTTATTTAGTACCTTCAATTAAATGGTATCTATTGATATTGGCTCCACCTTTACATTATTATTTTTAATCATATTACTTGTTTTGTGCCAGATCAATTCAAGCTTCAGATTTAAAGTTGAGAACAAGCATAAGCATGTTCATTTGGTGGCCAAGGATTAGAATACAGTGTGAAGTGGAGTAACTAGAATTACAGTGTAGTGTCGCCTTTAAATTTGCAGCGATGTTGGCCTTGGTTGGCTGGAACCTCATTCAAATTCAGAATCAAATGCAGATGGTTGGCTGGAACCTTTTTTTGTATGCTGAGTCACAAGTCTAGGACTCATATTTTTTCTTCTGTTTGAAAAGTTTTCAGAAGAAATATCATCATTGTCATTAATTCTGCAATTTCTATATGAATCAGACAGACATTGTGATGGTTGTCTCATAGTACAAGATCCATTCTTAACTTACCCATCTCTAGACACATTTGTTAATCCGGCTTGGCTTTATGATTGGTCCCTCCCTAATCATTCATTTTTATGATGAGTATGGTGTACTTTTTATTTTTTTTAGAGTAGGGTGTACTTATTAAAATTACATTTGTTTCACAATTCAATATATCCTTTTTGGTCATTTTATATTAGGGTAAATTAATAATTCAATAAATAGTTTGGTAGTAGAGTGTACTCAGTTAATTTTAGGGTTCGTTTAGCAGCACTCTTATTTTAATTATTCAACTATTTCACGTGTCATTGTGTTATTGGCTAGAAATAGTAAAACAGTGTTATCCTTATTACAAGTAAATTTTTCTGCTATTTGAGAGATAAAACCGTCAAATTTAGAGCAAGTATCTTCTAGAAAACGACCCATTTGTTCCCCAAATTGAAACCCTATTCACATATCTCATTTCTTTTCAATTGGAATCATAATTCACCAAAATCTCCAAATTTGAGTCATACTTACTGTTAAAACTCCAATATAGCCCTAAGTTTGTCTATAATGGTTTAGACTTGACCCAAAAGTCGCATTTACCGCTAAAAAGCAAGTCATATGCCATTCAAGTGATTTAAAATGACGACAATTGTGACGAAATGATTCAATTGGAGAAGTTTTATTTTTATTTTTATTAAACACAAATGAGAAAGTTGGAGAACCAAAATCATCTATAAATTAGTTTCAGTTTGCATAAATTCAGAGACAGTAAAAAACCCTAGCTACAAAATACCATTCGAGAACTTATTCTCTAAATTCAAATTTATCATTTTTTACCCCCACCGCCAAGTAATTTTCACAGCATGAAATCCAGTTGCAGCTGAGGAGGCGCTGAAGGCGACCGTTGGATGCCAGATTTGTGATTAACTAATTAATTTTTTTATTGTCCTTCTTTAAAATGTGTCAATTTTTCTGTGTGGCCAATTTATTCAAAAAGGATAAGATACCATACATCTGCTTTTCTCTTCTTCCCCTCTTCTCCTTCATTTGAATTTGGCACCAATTCTCTCCCTCGCAGCCATGGGCATGGCTTCTGTCGTCCACAACGGCGTCCACATTCCTCTGAAGCTCAGTTCACGCTTGCCTAGGGTTTCACCACCATCTCCAGCCCCCAAGTGGGCTAGGCCTCACTTAATTCAGCTTCATATCCCTCGCATCCGCACAGGTCTTTCATTCTCTCTCCCTCTATTCACTATGCAATGAAATAGTCTGATAGCCAGTTTTTACATATTTGTATTTGTCGAATTTGGATTGCAGGTGGTCACAGTCGTCGTGGCCAATCTGCGCCGATTGCACGTTCTAGAACAACTGAGCAAGATGATGATTTATCCACTTCAGGTGACTTTGAGTTTCTTCTACTCATTGGATGCAAAATCGAGATTCATGAGCAAATTGGAGTTGCCCACATTGAATTATCTTTATGTTTTTGTTTTTTTAAAAGAATTTTTAGGGTAACTTTAATTTAATAGTACCAATATCGATTTGGTGAGATTATGTCACTTGAGCTTAAGGATTTTAGCTCCAATGGACTGACAGTTGTGACAATTTGACGCAAATTATGTCAAATTTATGGATATTTTTCTGTAGCTTAATATGAATTTTCCTCCTCAATTTGCAGAAGGTGAGAGGGTCGATTCTCGGTCACATGATGACATTGGTAATGTGGACACCTCTCACACTTCCTCTCCAGAGAAAACTCAGGGACGTGAAGTTTATGTTTCCTCCGTAAGGACTGTAGCCTTGTGGGTGAGCACCTTTCAGCTTAATTTGAATTGTCTGCTTCAATAATGCTGATAGATGTGGATATTAATTCCTTTAGGTGTGCGCTGCGGTAGCATTTGGTGTCGGTGTGGGTTTCAAAGATGGAGTTGGCAAGGCAACGGAGTTTTTTGCCGGGTATGCAGAAATTTGCATTGTGAAACTTAAAACAGTTGATAGAAAGTTGAACTCTATTTCTAGTCCAAAGCATTAGTCGTTGGTCTATAACCTAAATATATAGAGACATTTCTAGTATCTGAATCAAAATAATTGGGAACAAGTACTTTAACTTGGTGATGTTTTTCATCTGATTGCATGTTGTGTTCGTTATCTTTATTTCGATTTTTGAAATTTATATGTTGTGCTGTGTGCTGAATGTTAGGAATTTTCAGGTATTTGCTGGAGCAAAGCTTATCAGTGGACAATCTGTTTGTCTTTGTTCTGATTTTCAAGTACTTCAAAGTGCCAATCATGTATCAGGTATTTTATAAAACCTCTTTAGCATTCAAATTCTGTGGTCCATAGGTTCACTCAAATCTTTACTTAAAAGATGTTTTTAACAACCAAAGCTCTGTGGTAATTCATGGTTATGAAAAGTTCGCTCTGTTTGAACTTTGAACTATAGAATCGGGTGCTCTCATATGGTATTGCTGGTGCAGTCGTCTTTCGCTTCACATTAATACTCCTAGGAACAGCCACACTGCAGGTAAATTTATAGTTCTCTGTGCATGTGTGTTTGTGAATCTATATTGCTTTCTTGATTGTATGTGCTCCTTCTGAAATTTCTCTGCAATGTTGCTGTTGAAGAGGTTTGAGGTGGTGAATCTTTTCCTGGCCGCAATACTCCTTTTCTCATCCTTCAAGGTGAATCTTCTTTTCTGAGAATTCTGTGGTAACTATCTTCTTCTGTTTATTTTATATTATATAATCAGATCTATTGTGACTCAAAATGTCTTTTTACTATTGCAGCTATTTTCCAGTGAAGACGATGACACTGATCTATCCAACAACTTTGTTGTGAAGACGTGCCAGAGATTTATCCCAGTCACGTGTAATGTTCTGCCTTTGTATTTGTTTCCTTCCTATTTCTTAGTTAAAGTGTTTTTTTGTTGGTTCTTTGCATGCTTCAAGATTAGATTAAAACTGGAAATTTCTGAATTTATTGGGGGTGATCCTTGTCTGTCTTAGCTGATTTTGAACTCAATTTTAGTGAACAAACTTGGGCTTTGAATATAGCAAGTCCTAGGAGACCATCTGTAGGGTATATGTTTTAGTTTGGTAAGACATAGCTTACTTGCATCTTACACTAAATAAAATAATAAGAAAAAAAACGGTTGTAGAGTTTACATACTCCTGCAAATTTGCGTCCTTTTGATTATTTTGCCACCTGTAAACTAGTTCGCAAACACTCAATCTTTGGTTAATTTTTTATAGAGCTAGCATTTATTTGCAAACTTCTACCTCGCCTTTTTTCGGTCATCATTTTACCTCGCTTTGCACTAACTTCTATTCCTGGTGTATGGTCTTAATGCCTACTTTCTTTTGGTGTTGTGAATTCTTGCAGCGAGTTATGATGGCAATAAATTTTTCACATTTCAAGATGGTGTGCGAAAGGTAAGTTGTTTATGGGATATTCTTAGGGTACAAAATTGTATTGCACAGGTTACTGAGATATGAAAGTCTTAAACTGCCTAGATGTTATTTACATCAACATGTCACAGTTTTTGTCTCAAACTTGAAAATCAATTTGTGTTAAATTGATGTCTACTTGATCTCTAACAGGTGTCAAACATTTTGGGCAGGCCACACCTTTACTTCTCACGGTAGCAGTTATTGAGCTCAGTGATATAGCATTCGCTGTAGGTTTACCTATCTACCAATAGTGTCAGACATATATAGATATATGATATACGTAGATAAAATATTATCTTATCTTCTCCACGTAATTGTTTAATGGAAATGTTGATATGATTCTTCATTTTTGTTTAGGTCGACTCCATACCAGCAGTTTTCGGTGTTACTCGGGATCCTTTCATAGTGTTCAGTTCTAATCTTTTTGCCATCGTAGGTAATTCTTGTTACATGTAGGTTTAATTGACCATATGTCTGTAAATTTGGTCTAAGTTGGGTTATACAGTTACAATCTTATTATGGATGTGTGTGCATTTCTATATTGACCCTGTTTCTGTTGAATGTAGGTTTAAGATCACTTTACACACTCATTTCTGAGGGTATGTCAGACTTGGAGTATTTACAGGTACAAACTTACTTGCTCTACTTGAATTTATAGTGCTTTCTGAACAACTAGCGCCAACTAATGATCATTTACCCATAGAAGACCATCATGGCCGACCCGTTTCTATACACACTCTTGATATAAGGCAATATGACCATGTGGTCGTTTCACAAACTGTTAATTTTGAATTGCATCCTAATTTAAGGATCTTTCCTATTGAAAAGTTTAAAATAAAATAAGATCTTTGATGTTCTGGTTCTCATTTCAGCCATCAATTGGTGTTGTTCTGGGCTTTATCGGGTGTAAGATGATCCTGGATTATTTTGGTTGGTATTTCAAGGATTTTTGTTTTTATTATACAAAATCTTCAAGACATCCTAAATTCACATTTTCTCAACTCTTCCACAGGGTTCCATGTATCAACCGAGGTGTCTCTTGGCTTTGTAGCTACAAGTCTTAGTGCTGGGGTGCTGTTAAGTCTAATGAAGAAGTCTGACTAGCTCAAGAAGCCATTCAAGCTCAGGGCAGGTGAAAAATCTGTATTTCATCTTTACTTTTGTTTTGTTTTGTTTATTTCGTAGGCATTTAATCTTTGCCTTTTTCTATTGAGAATAACAGTAGCAATTTGTCTTAACATGTGAATGCTATTGTTATTGTAATAGCGAGGAAAGCAATGATGAAAATCTTGCAAGGTTGAAAGAAGAAAGTGTTTCTTTCACTGTTGCAAAGCGTTTGACCATGCACAACAACGATAAACCAGGAAGGCTATTTCATCCATGATTATTTGGGGGAATCAACCCAATCAGTTCTGTAAGAGATAGCTTTCATTTGGTTGTAAATTGTAATGAGAAGCAGCGGGATGGATGGAAATAAAAATGTCAAGTCTCTATATAGCATATGCTACTGTAATTCCTTTATTTTTGGCTAAATTGGTTTGTTCTTGTCTCAGCCATACTCGAATTGAGGTTCTCCGTATAAACATAAACAAAGATACGTGTCTAAAACAAATGACTTGTCGTTCAAGTGACTAAGAGTAAAAGGAAGTGAAGTAACAAAGAAAGGGTGATTGATTAACAATTCAATCTACGGGTAGAAATTTGCTGATCTTTACTTCCATAAACCAATTTATAAACTATTTGAGGTTACGTATGGAAAATTCATGATGCACTGAGTTCATCAAATGATGTGGTAGTTTGTAGTTTTTACAAATCTAAATTCTTTCTGAACCAAGTTCTATTTGTAAAGGTCGTACAAAAGAATAATTTACCTAAAAATATATTTAAAAAGAATAATTTACCTAAAAATAGATTTAAAAATAATAATATTTGAACTTAAATATGATCATCCTTAATCTATTAGTTGTTATGTAGTGCTATTTCTCTCATACCTAGTAAAATACAAACGGAAAAATATGAATAAAATATATAAGTGTATTATTCTGCAAAATTTTTAAGATACAGTCAAAAATTCAGTCATATAGAGTTTTTTAATATTAATTATTTACAAATTTAGTATGTAATATTTTACTTAATAATATGTGAATCATACCTAGTAAAATACAAACGGAAAAATATGAATAAAATATATAAGTGTATTATTCTGCAAAATTTTTAAGATACAGTCAAAAATTCAGTCATATAGAGTTTTTTAATATTAATTATTTACAAATTTAGTATGTAATATTTTACTTAATAATATGTGAAAATTTTCTTTCTTTTTTCTTTTTTTTGTTGCCAAATTTAGGAAGGGGTGGAGTGGTTAAATAATTATTATTATTTAAGCAGAAAAAAGAAAAATTTGGCCCAAAAAAGACCACTTTGGACTATATATGATATCCGCGGGGAGGATAAGAATCTCCATGTGATTGTCACGTGATGAACAATTGTCGTCCTTCCTTCTTTTTTTCCTTTTTTTTCTTTTTTTCTTTTGTGGTTTGGAATCTGCTTGGAAGTAACAAAAATACATATTAAAATAGGAATACCAGCAACGTAAAACTCATAAACAAAATTACTGTTGTTATTACTTTCACCTTGATGGAAGGAAGCACACGTTACCCTAGTAATTTGATTCCAAAACGTCTTGAACAATAATAAAAATAATAATTAATTAATTGTCACCATTCACCAATTAGACCTTGAAAATGAATTCAATCAATAAAAACAAATAATTATTTTTAATTACTTTTCAGGTGGGCAAAGAGTGGGATGAAGTTCATGTAAAATCTTGAGAGCCTTGGACATGGATATATAAATGAGTTAATAGATAGTATTCCTATTTTAATATGTATTTTTGTTACTTCCAAGCAATTAAATTCATAGATAATTGGAGTTTTTTAGACTTTAATACATCAATACACACTGGACTATATTTAAAACAAAATCAAATGTAGGTATGATTATTTTTCAACCCAAAAGCATCACTAGGTTGCTGGTATATGGATATAAACGCAACCTAGGTTATGAGTTAATAGATTAAAATACACATCACTATATTACCTAGTTTTTAGACTTTAATATTAAATTAAAAGGATAGTCTTGTTATATTAAAATACACATCACTATATTACCTACTTTTTAGACTTTAATATTACCTATATACATCAATACTTTTCTACCTATATCATTTTAATATGAAAAAAGACTATAGTTTAAATTAAAAGGATAGTCTTGTTATATTAAAATACACATCACTATATTACCTAGTTTTTAGACTTTAATATTACCTATATACATCAATACTTTTCTACCCGTATACTTAAAATATGGGTTCCTTGGTTTCTATTTTTGATAACGTTCCTTCTTTTTTCTGCCTAAAAAACTATAGTTTTTTAGACTTTAATACATCAATATCTATTAACTCATAACCTAGGTTGCGGTTATGGATATATACCGGCAACCTAGTGATGCTTTTGGGTTGAAAAATAATCATACCTACATTTGAAAACAAATCAAATGTAGGTATGATTATTTTTCAACCCAAAAGCATCACTAGGTTGCTGGTATATGGATATAACCGCAACCTAGGTTATGAGTTAATAGATTAAAATACACATCACTATATTACCTAGTTTTTAGACTTTAATATTACCTATATACATCAATACTTTTTCTACCCAACTCCAATTATCTATGAATTTAATTGCTTGGAAGTAACAAAAATACATATTAAAATAGGAATACTTTCAATTTTGTTGTTGGACACATTTTCATTTTGATAATCAGTTTTCTTGTTCCATTTAATATGTTTTTGTTTTATGTTAAAATTTATTGGAAATTAGTCAATGGAATATAACAATGAATTAGTGTGGTTTATATGATTTAATATATACTTTTATTTATAGAAAGGCTAATAAAAATGTAAGTACAAAAAAAATTTCATTAGATTTACCCTAAACACTTTAGCTAGCAACCCCCCTCGAAAAATTCATAGTTCCACTACACACACTACTACCCTCTGTTTGGATGAGAGAAAATAACTCGGAATTTAGCTAAAAATTGGGATTTTAAGAGGAGAAATTGACAATTCCCTTGTTTGGGAACTTAAGCATGTAATTTATTAAATGACATGCGGAAAAAATCATGGAAATTAGGGCATCAAATTCCCAGAGTTTAATTTCCACCAAAATAAGTGTCATTTCACAATTTTCATAGTGTCATTTACAAAATTATGTCATTTACAAAAATCGATATATATAAATTCAAACACTGAAATCTTCAATAGCCAAAAATTGAAATGATGGAAATCTAAATTCTGTTATTTTAGAATTATATGTAATTTTCAATTCTTTCTTCCAAACAAAGGGGGTATTATGGAGTTCAAACTTGAGACTATTACAGACTCCAATTATCTATGAATTTAATTGCTTGGAAGTAACAAAAATACATATTAAAATAGGAATACTTTCAATTTTGTTGTTGGCCACATTTTCATTTTAATAATTAGTTTTCTTGTTCCATTTAATATGTATTTGTTTTATGTTAAAATTTATTGGAAATTAGTCAATAGAATATAACAATGAATTAGTGTGGTTTATATGATTTAATATATACTTTTATTTATAGAAAGGCTAATAAAAATGTAAGTACAAAAAAAATTTCATTAGATTTACCCTAAACACTTTAGCTAGCAACCCCCCTCGAAAAATTCATAGTTCCACTACACACACTACTACCCTCTGTTTGGATGAGAGAAAATAACTCGGAATTTAGCTAAAAATTGGGATTTTAAGAGGAGAAATTGACAATTCCCTTGTTTGGGAACTTAAGCATGTAATTTATTAAATGACACGCGGAAAAAATCATGGAAATTAGGGCATCAAATTCCCGAGTTTAATTTCCACCAAAATAAGTGTCATTTCACAATTTTCATAGTGTCATTTACAAAAATCGACATATATAAATTCAAACACTGAAATCTTCAATAGCCAAAAATTGAAATGATGGAAATCTAAATTATGTTATTTTAGAATTATATGTAATTTTCAATTCTTTCTTCCAAATAAAGGGGGTATTATGGAGTTTGAACTTGAGACCATTACAATCAAGACTTTTTCACCAAACTAGACTGCTTCGGCTACTATGGTATTTGTTTTGAAGAGATGTCAAATTAAAAAATGAGAAGTAAAAAATGTTGACCGGAGAAAAAGAGAGATAAAAAAGGATAAAAAATGAAACAAATCCACCCAATAATCTAGAATCTTCTGACTTGTAGATGGCTTTCATGACTGACCAGTGGATGACGGTTGGATCAATATCAGAATATAGAAACGGTCGTCATCCTGAACTTTCTTTCACGGTCTGCTGACCCTACGATTAATATTAAAACTCAGACGTGACAAGGTCCTGTCCTCAAATCGAACGGCTGAAAATTCAAGACCACGAAACCTTATCATGCACCACCGAAGCCAAACGCACGCATTCGTCACTGCTCGCGACTTCACACCATCCAACATTCATCTCACAGTCCCTATAAAAGGATCACCCACTCTGCACACAGACAACATTGTGCACCAAATTCTCATTGCCCAAAAAGAAAAACAACACCGAACCTTCTGCAAGGCAAAGCACCAAAAATGGCTTACAAGTATGATTTCTCATATATTTTGGTCATTTTTGCATCTGGGTTTTTCTGAATTTGTGTTTTTGTTGTTGTTGTTGCTAAAATTACTACTGGTATTTTTTTGGGTCTTGCAGACATGAGGATCTTTCTCCACCGTTGGATTCCACTTCCAGCCCACCTCCTCTTTTTGATGGCACTACAAGGTTTAGCTCTTTCCTCTAATTTGTTTTTGCTGTTTTTTTGTTTTTTTTGTTTCTGTTCAGTTCACTGTGTTTGCTATGTGCTTTTTTAAGTGTTGACTTTGTATTTTGAAGGCTGTACGTATGTTACACCTGCCCATTTGCACAGCGGGTGTGGATCACCAGGAATTATAAGGTTGTTTATCTCCTCTGTTTTTGGAACTCTTGACAGGACCCTTATATCATCAAAGACCTCACTTTGTCTTTTTTGTTATACGTTTTCATTTGTTAGTTTGGATTTAATATGATAAAATGTGGAATTAATCAGAACCCATATCCAATATGTTGTCTTACTGTTTGTTTTGTGTTGAATTTTTGAGCTGCAGGGTTTGCAAGATAAGATCAAGTTAGTCCCTATAAATCTTCAAAATAGGCCTGCTTGGTACAAGGAAAAGGTCTATCCTGAGAATAAGGTGATATACTTGAACAAAGTTATGTTCCTTGTTATCATTGATTATCTGTGGAATATTTGTTGAAGCTGGAAAGATCTCTTGATTGATTATTTTATAGGTGCCATCACTGGAGCACAATGGAAAGGTCATTGGAGAGAGTCTTGATCTGATCAAATATATGGATAGTAACTTTGAAGGGCCTTCACTTTTCCCCACTGTAAGATATCTTTCCATAAGTCAACTTTGCCTCTGATAACCTATCTTTGTCTCTCAGAAATTTGACCAAAGTGGTTCTGTGAAATTGTTTTAGGACCCTGAGAGAAGAAAGTTTGGTGAAGAACTAATAACCTACACCGATACCTTCACTAGGGCCTTGTATTCTTCATTCAAAGGAGACGCAGTGAAAGAAGCCGGTAAGACTTGGAAGTTTTTCCCATTAGGGTGACTGTTTTTGTTAATAAATTTAAACTGACCAAAATTCGTTATCTGCATTAGATGCTCAGTTTGATTACTTGGAGAATGCTCTTAAAAAGTTTGATGATGGGCCATTCTTTCTGGGTCAGTTCAGTTTGGTAAGTTGGATATTGAATTATGTACATGCCAATTGTTATTTTTAGATGCTTTTTTAGCAATATGATAATACATAAAGTATTGAAGTAATGGATAATATGCGATCTTCAGGTGGACATAGCCTATATCCCATTTGTTGAGAGATTACAAGTCTTCTTATCAGAGGTGTTCAAGTATGACATCACAGCAGGCAGGCCTAAACTAGCAGCATGGTTGGAGGTACACAAAAAAAACCATAGAATTTTATTTAGAAAGTTATGAATTCTGGTGTCCAAGCTTTAACTCTGTAAGAACAATAGTCTCTCGCCTGTTAAAAAGAGGAACTCGAATAGTTTCTTTGAAGTAGCTTACAGAAACATCCCATGAGACTGAGCAACAAGATTGAGTTTGGCTAACTAGTTCGTATATATCACAGTTTTAGGTAATGGATGGTGAAAATTTTATTATGTCCTTGTGCAGGAAATCAACAAGATTGAAGCTTATAAGGTGACCAAAACTGATCCAAAGGAACTTGTTGAATTCTACAAGAAGCGCTTCTTGGTACATTCCCTTTGGCTGACCTGAATATGAAATTCATGGTCTTTCTTTCCGTCTCTGTTTCTATATTGGTCATGCTGTCTGTCTGCTAACCTATATGAAATATGTTTCCATTGCAGGACCAACAGTAAAACTTGTATACTTCTGCCTTGGACATGATATAAATAAGTGGCTGGCTCAGTCCTCGTACAGAATGCTTGCCGGCCTAATTATGTATGCATATGTGTAGTGTTGTTATGGATATGGACTTTGTCCGGATCTTAATATGTAATAGTGTCTTGGTTATCTAATTATGTATGCATATGTGTAGTGTTGTTATGGATATGGACTTTGTATGGATCTTAATATGTAATAGTGTCTTGGTTACATCAATAAAATTCAGGGCATTTGGTACCGTGAATTAATTTATACGTCCATGTCAATTATGTGTTTCTTTCCTAAAAATTAACGAAAGAGACTTCCTTTGCCAACATAGTGCTGTAAATGGAAAGAGTCTACCAAAGACAAATTGTGTTGTCTTAAAATTTGATCTTACAAAAGTAACCGCAGCACATGTATGTACAATACAACCAATGGATTTTTTTAATTTCTGGCATGAGTAAATTATCATGATTCACACTTTTTATTGGGTATAAGAGCCTCGTGGCATGTTTGCTTACACGAAATGTGACTTATCCTTGTAAACAGATGAGGAAGAATTGAGAAGAAGGAGAAGAGTCAAAGAATCAGAGAGAGAAAATGAGTATTATCTGAAAATGGCATTAAAGTGCTGACGAACTTGATTCGTAAATCAGTGGTTTCTAGTTCGAACTCTATGACACTTTTGTAGTGTGTGTGTGAGAGAAATTCCCTCGTAATTTAGACCATCGTTTGTATTAAAAAATAAACACATAGCATTAAGTTATTATTGTCTATTTATCTTCTTTTTTATTGGTAAATACTTTTATATTTATCTAGATTTTTTATAGTACAAGCGACAGTCTAACATTAACAAGTTCCAGAGACGAAAAAAAAGGGAGAAACATACAAAGATGCACTATTTTCTAGACTTGGCCACCACCAGACAGAGTCATCACAGGGGTCATATCACTTTGATAAAACTGACGCTTGAGCTGTGACATGTGAGGTGGAGGTGGAGGTGGCGGAGGAAGTGGTATGATTTGAGCATCTTCGTCATCCAAATTAACTAACAAAACCAAAACAAACAAAGAAAAACCACAAATGTGAAGCTCTCATTCTGCCGCACAACACAAGCTGTTTGCAATTATAAGTCTCTCAATATACTAACTCTTGGTAATATAAGCTTGAGTCATATACCACTAGTTGATCCTTACCTGCATCTTCATTTTCGTCAAGGACATACATAAATTTGTCTTAAAATATCAGCGTTTAATGTGCTTCCACCCGAATCATAACTGCGGCAGTGGAAATCATCTTGCTCCTACTCACGATCTCTGCTACAACTTTTGATCGCATTGTTTTGCAATTAAGAACAATGACCATTTTCTTCAAATTTTGAGCATGCTCGAGGATATACCTTGCAAACTCGATTTCGTTAGATCCGTTGTCCGAATACTCTATGGTTACCTCCTTAAGGTGATGAAGGAAAGCAAGGTTTTGCAGTTTCCAGTATTCCATACAAAAAGCAGGGTTTTGCAGCCACTTGACTGAAAATATACAAAAAGCGACAAGCATACAAGCAAATTAATTTTAAATTAACAATAAAGAAAAAGCTTACCAACAAAGTATGTGTGTGCGTGAGAGGGAGATCAGTAGGCAACATACTTCACTTGTTTCGGCATCTATCCATGTCCCGGCCCTCCTTATGCACAAGATATTCAAATTAGGCATTCCTCTAAGAAAAATTGGTGCTCCCATGGAACCTTCCTGGAACATAGCTTGCGAGTTTTTCATGAAAAATTCTTAGTTTGAAAGAGGACAGGAACTTGTGCGTCTACAATTGTTTTTCAAATATTTTACCTTGATGGTCTCCTTGCTTATAATAACAACTTTTGGGCAGCTTATGTTGCAAAGAACCTCAATCACTGTGTCAAATTTGTTGGCAAGATATATCCTATTCTATTAGGGTTTTATTTATTTTTTCCTTTTGTATAGATATTATGTAATTAGGATTCCACTTATTTCCTAATTCAACCCTACTAGGGTTTGTAACCTTGTATTATAAATACCTCATTTCGGAGAATGAAATACGATTACTAGTCGTCATATGGCAAGTTGGATCAATGGGAAGAAGCCTGCTCCGTCTCTAGATTCCGATGCCTATGCCGAATGGGAAGAAGATAATTGTCCAGTGCAGTCATGGCTTCTCAATTCCATGACTAAACCAGTTCGTGCCTTGTTTGAACATGGTGATACTGCCTTTGATATATGGGAGGCTGCTCGGAAGACCTATACTTTGACTCAGAATAATTCTCGTTTGTTTCAACTCCGACGGCAGTCCATACTTACAGGTCAAAATGGTGAATCTGTGAAAATGTTCTATGAAAAACTCCATGCTATCTAGCAAGAGATTGATTGTCTACGTCCGTATGAGTTTAGCTGTTCTACTGATAGGGCTCGTCGTCTGAAAAAGATTGAAGCCGATCGAGTTTATGATTTTCATGGCGGACTTGATCCACCGTATGATGGTGTCCGTAGCCATATTCTTGCTCTTAGTTCTGCCCTGCTCTCATGGAAAATGGGATTGGCTGCTATATGCAAGGCTGCTTTGTTATCACAATGTAGCAACGTCGGTTTCGGATGCAATATTCGTAAATCCTTCAACAATGAATGTAACCAAGATAACTCACAACATGTACCTGTCATGGCTCTATATTCGGCTTCTACTGAAGAGAGGGACACTGTTTTTTGCCTCTTTGTTCGCCAAGAAATAAGTGAAGATCCTAAAAAAAACACAATAACTCGTAGTGGATCTACGAGTCATTGGACAGCCAGCTCGATTCGAATCATAAAAAGCTCGCAAAGACAAATCATTTTGAGAAGAGAAAAACAAACCCTGTCCTGGAGCACCTTTCAAATAATGCAACACACGCAAGGCAGCTTCCATATGTGGTTTGCGTGGTGCATGCATGAATCGGCTTAATACATGTACCAAATACATGATATCCGGCCGAGTAATAGTTAAATAAATTAGGCGTCCCACAAGTCGCCTATATTGAGATGGATCTCTAAGCAATTCGCCTACATCTGAGAGCTTTATGTTTTGCTCCATGGGAAAGTTCAAAGGTTTAGCACCCAAAATTCCACCATCCCATTGCAATTTGTTATCTGTTGGGCGTTTACTTGATACACTTAACGCGTCTGCTACCTTCTATTCTACCCATTGTTTTTTTTTTCAGGATCTCAGGACTCACGAGAAGATTGGGCATGGTAAAAGGATAAGGGGGTTGTATTACTTACAGTTGCCGGCTGCAGCAGTTCGTGGTTGTGTCGCTAATAAAGCTCCGAGTGGCAGTATCAAAGACAAGCAACAATTTTGGTTATGGTATCGTCGCTTAGAACATCCGTCATTTGGTTATCTTAGACATTTGTTTCCTTCGTTATTTAGTTCGTGTGATGAGTCTAGTTTCAAATA
>NW_018922288.1:50787-71847 GCF_002207925.1 Prunus avium | reverse complement strand
GAATTTAATCTTTTAGAATTTTAAACTCTGCTTCAGGATTGGTTAGTCTTGAATTTTGATGAGGTTCAGGATTGGCTAGTCTTGAATTTTGATGAGCTTGTGTGGTAATTGAGGGGAATTAGGGTTAGGGTTCGTCCAAATGCGTAATGTGCATGGGTGATCTTCATTTTTTGCTTCGGGTGTGTAATGTGGCGGAAGGTTTAGAATTTTGGGTTTGGTTGTAAAGAAAATGAGAGCTATGGGCAGTAGAATTGCAACTCTTTTTGAAGCATGTTGTTGTCCTTGTTGAGTAAGCGCTCGTTGGAGGCTGATTCCAGGTCTGTAGAGTTCAGCAACTTAATGTGTATTTGGTTCTTGTCCGGTTTCTTAATTCACAATGCCGGGCAACTGCAACCTTCATATTTGTTTGTAGATGTTAAATGCACGGCACATTTGTTTTTTCTGGCACTGATTTGACATCAAGATGCTGCGTTAGATTGTTTTTGTCATGGAATCTTAGATTTTTTTATATAAAAGTTTTGTTATAGTTTCCATTTAAAAGATTCATGGAGAAATTGCTGTCAACAGGGACGCCTATGGATTTGCTTTGAGACCTCAGCATGTACAAACATATAGAGAGTACTCTCATATCTACAAGGTATTTTCTTGGGCACATGTTATGCGCATTTTGTGATATTAAAATCACTTTGTAACTGTTTTAACATTCCTTCAAGTATCATATGATCAACTTCAATATGTCGATGGGCGAAAGCCAGTATTTTGCTTTAAACTTCTGATATTATCTGTGTGATTGCTATAGGAGGTATTATCAGCTGAAACTTTTGCAAGAGAGGAAAATATGATTTTAAATCGATTCTAAGCTTTATAGCAAACTAAAGTGGCATGATGTATTATCCTTAGGTTCCAGTTTTGTAATAGTTTTAAATAAGTGATGTGAGGCTTTACAAATGTATTTCCAAGGACTTCTTCTTCTGTTGAAAAAAGTATTTCCATCGAAATGAACAGAGCCAAATGACTAAAGTAAGAAAATTTGACCGTTCAGTTTAGTGATATATTTATGGTATCAGGAGGAGGAAGAGGAAAGATCAAATAAATGGAAGAACTTCCTTGAACATGTAGAGAAATCTTCTGAACTGTGCTCTCCTGAGAAGGCACATAAAGAGGAATTGCAGGCTGAAGCTACTGAGCAGAAAGCAGAGACAGTTCCTGAGAGTGGTGAGGAAGGGAATGATACAATTAGTGGGAAATCTGTTTCGGGTTGTTCATCAGAAAGAGATCCTGAAAAGGAGCTTCAACATTCAAAAGAAACAGAAAAAAGTAAGGTCCAAACATGGACTCTCATTAGATCATCTCTTAGTTCCATTGAAAATATGATGAGCTTTCGTGTTAGGAAGGGAAAAATTATGAAAGATAAGCAAATAATTGTGGATAAAGACCACCTTCCATCAGAAGCAGCCTCTTTAGGAGGGGCATCTGAGGATGATGTTGAGGAAGACGTTTGCTTTAGCGATGCATTGAACGACAGTCCGGATGCCTTCACTGCAGAAAATTCTGTAAGTGATGGGTTCTCTGACGGTGTGAAAGTTGCTGGGAAAGTAGAGGCTATGGGTGGTGGTGTCCCTAACAGTGTGCAAGGTATTGGGACAGAGGAAGCTGAGGAAGCTGTGGCTAATGGGGCCCCTACAGAGCCTTTCTTTCCTTGGAAACTAGAACTGGAGTCTCTAGTTCATGGGGGAGTGCCAACGGATCTGAGGGGAGAGGTAAAACCCTTACCCTCAACTTGATTGGTTTTACCAAAATAACTTGTTTGACAGGAAGTGCAATGCTTTCTAAATCTTTCCATTGCAGGTATGGCAAGCTTTTGTTGGTGTGAAGGCTCGTCGGGTGGAGAGATATTACTACGAATTGCTGGCTCAAGAAACAAATACTACTGAAAGCGTGGATAAAGACAACTCATCTGGTGTTCCCAGAAAATGGAGAAGGCAGATTGAGAAGGTCATTAGATGCATGTGCCTTGGACTTTGTCGTTTCAATTCGTAGGTGCTGCTTCTTTTGCTTTGTATTGCAATCTGGGTTTCTCCCTAAACTAACTTTTTGCATTCTATTGCAGGACATACCACGTACATTTCCAGGGCATCCTGCATTGAATGAGGATGGTCGTAATTCACTGAGGCGTTTGCTTTTAGCTTATGCTCGTCATAACCCCTCTCTTGGGTATTGCCAGGTAATTGGGGCAATTCATCTGAAATTTTGTTTTGTATGTGTTTCAGTGGATTTGTCAAGGGGTAATATATTTTATTAATTAAAAAGATTCAATGTTTGTCTTTTGTGTACACTTCTAGCAACTAATACATTACATGCACTGACCTGAAGTGTTTTTTAATTTTATTTTATCGAACACCTGATAAATGTCTTATTTATTACTATATTAGTCAGTATTATTATTACTTTGGTATGAAAATATATGCAGGCAATGAATTTCTTTGCAGGGTTATTGCTACTTCTGATGCCTGAGGAAAATGCCTTTTGGTACGTTTTTAGAGCTCATATTCCCCTATCTCTTCAAATTGTGTATATATATCATACTTCTGATGCCTGAGGAAAATGCCTTTTGGTACGTTTTTAGAGCTCATATTCCCCTATCTCTTCAAATTGTGTATATATAATATATATCATTTCTAATAAAATCGATGCTCTCTAATAACTTCTGCAGATAAATAGTTTAATAAGATTTCTGAATTGTGCATTGGCTATTCGTATGTTTTTGTTTCTTTCTTTTTTTATGGCACAAAATTTTGTTGAAAGAGTTTTCCATATTTGCTAAAGACAATGGTTGTCTCTTTCAACATTACTGCAGTTCAATTCTTAACCAATCTGTACAGGCATGTTCTATGATAACCCAGCTCATTCTTTAAACTGTTTCTTTCCATATTATTTTTCTTATAGGACTTTTGTGGGTATAATTGACGACTATTTTGATGGCTACTATACTGAGGAAATGATAGAATCTCAGGTGTGATTTCATGGTTTAGAGTTCTTGAGCATAAATACATGCCATTGCATTCTGTTTCACCATTTGATGTTTATCACACTTCCAACAGTTTTAATACTTATGGAGGATTCTTTTCTGATTCATCTTCATGAAAATTAATTATTCTGTTTATCAGGTGGACCAACTTGTATTTGAGGAGTTGGTGCGAGAAAATTTTCCAAAACTGGGTTTGCATACTTCTCATAATCATCAATCATCTTATATTTGGTTCTTTACATTCCATGAAACGGTGTGGTACTCTTCTTACTATCCCTCCATGCTTATGGCAGTGAATCATTTGGATTACTTAGGAGTCCAGGTGGCATGGTTCACTGGACCTTGGTTCCTTTCCATATTTGTAAATATGATTCCTTGGGAAAGTGGTGAGATTTATGCGACACTGCTTTGCGTTGTTTAAATAACGTCTCATTAGTTCAGTTTCAAGAAAGACTTCGAAGTCATATCTACCTTCTTATTGCTTCCTTGATCTTCAGTTATTCGAGTTTGGGATGTGCTTCTATTTGAAGGAAATCGTGTTATGCTTTTTCGAACAGCACTAGCATTATTGGAGCTATATGGTAATATGCTGCAATTTTACTAACTCTAAGCTCATAAAAGATATGATTTTGTTTGTTTTTCAATCAAAGATATGATTTTGTTGATTTTTTAATTTCATTATCTGTATGTTTCTGCAGGTCCGGCTTTAGTTACCACTAAAGATGCCGGGGATGCTATTACTTTATTGCAGTCCCTTGCTGGCTCAACATTTGATAGCAGCCAGCTTGTTTTGACTGCTTGCATGGGTTTTTTGGCTATAACTGAAACTAGATTGCAAGAGTTGAGAGATAAGCATCGGCCAGCTGTATTAGCAGTAGTTGAGGAAAGATCTAAAACGGGTCAGGTTTGGAAGGATTCCAAAGGGCTTGCATCTAAGCTGTATAGTTTTAAGCATGATCCTATTGTAACAGAAGAAAAAAATACTACTGAAGAAGGCACTACAGATGGCTATGTATCTCATTCGAAATCTGGCTCCCGTAATCTTGATGAATTACTTAGTGGCACATCCGTTGATTCAGAAGTAGATTCTTTACCAGAGCTTCAGGATCAGGTTGCTTTCTCTTCTCATCTTTTCCTAAAAACCTTTTTGGCATACATTGGATCTACAATGTAAATTGTGAAGTAAATGTCTTGATAAAATTGGCCAAGTTCATTTAGTTGACTACTTAACGGACATGTTTAAAGTTTTTCTCAACTTGTAATTAGTTTAACGAAATAAGCAATCCCTGTACAACTCCTTTTAAATTTCAATCATTAACAGCTTTTGTGCAGGTCATTTGGTTGAAGGTTGAGCTATGCAGAGTGCTGGAGGAGAAAAGATCTGCCGTACTCAGGTTACTTGCTACTTAACTTGGTTCGAAGTTCTGCACTTTTGGGACCTGATTTGGTAGCTATCGCTTGATAAAAGTGAAAGAATTTAAGATAAGACGCACTTAAGATGTTAGTTGTGGGCCTTGTTCCATTTCAGCTGGAATCCTGCAATGCATTGTTTCCTTCATCCTCATTGACCCATCGAGGTTAATGTACATCCATAAGACTACCTAAATATTTCCTTTTCTAAAAACACACATCAGTTTTGGCTTTGTTGTTGTTTTCTGACACAAACTTTTTTCTTTCCCTTTGCCTTCGTCAATGTGAAACTTCAAAAATGACCAAACTCTTTAACTTACTAGTTTGATAATGCCCAATTGGCACCTATTAACACCCATAGAAGGCCATTGGTTTTCATGCATGTAATTACTCTTGTGGTGAAACTATCAACTGCCCTTTTGCCTGGACTATTGTGATCTTATTTTTGTGCCTTGTGACAATAATGATTGAGACTGTGTTTGTGGTTCCTGTTCCTTTTCTAGAGCTGAGGAGTTGGAGACAGCGCTTATGGAGATTGTCAAGCTTGATAATCGACGAGAATTAAGCGCAAGGGTAGTTCCACTGTTGATTTAGCTGACTATTTTTCCTGTGTTATGATCTCAAATTATTCCATGTTGAAGAAATCTGTTATGTTTGATTATTATGTCATGCTGAAGAAATCTGTGCAATTGTTGTTTTAAAGATGGTGATGTTTCACAAAGTTTCTTTAGTTCAAATCTTTCTCCAGCAGTGCAAAGATTATTGATGAATAGTTTAGGGATCAGTCAACACAATATATCCTTCAAGTTGTTGCTTTACCTTCAATCAGGCACTCCAATATGCTGTCATGACATCAAGCATCCACTGATTGATGTTTTGGAGTGACAGATGAGTTGTTGGGTTATCTTCAGTCTTCTGATTATTATTGATGAGAAGGGTCAGGATTATTCACCCCCGGTAAATCACACAAGTTGGACACCATTTTGAGGCCCTTGAGTGCAATAATTTTCAACAGTAAGGATGAATTGTGACGTTTATCCTTAATGCAACCAAGGTGATAGAGGAGTTGTATTCTTTTTTTAATTTTTCTCACCTCAATGACATCAAGCATCCACTGATTGATGTTTTGGAGTGACAGATGAGTTGTTGGGTTATCTTCAGTCTTCTGATTATTATTGATGAGAAGGGTCAGGATTATTCACCCCCGGTAAATCACACAAGTTGGACACCATTTTGAGGCCCTTCAGTGCAATAATTTTCAACAGTAAGGATGAATTGTGACGTTTATCCTTAATGCAACCAAGGTGATAGAGGAGTTGTATTCTTTTTTTATTTTTTCTCACCTCAACTCAAACAACCTTGTCACAATTCATCCTAACTGTAGAAGTGATTGCACCCAACACACTCAAGATAAGATTGTTTCAGAATTTGTAACCAAAGAAAAAAGATTTAGATCCCAACGCTAGTGAAAATGCTTTAAACTTTTATGCTTTAGCCTCCTATCCTAGTTGAGCCGGTGCTAGTGGAGATTCTTTCTTCACTTGGGTAGACATCCTCTGGTCATCCAACTATGTACAGATTGTTCCGATCTTCTCCCTGGGATTTTAGGATTGCGAATTACAAGATTTTCCTGTGAATTTTTGAATTCATATCCTTGTAGGTTAATACCTTTTGTTGTGGTCCTGCAGGTTGAGCAGTTGGAGAAAGAGGTGGCTGAGCTACAGCAAGCCCTTGCTGATAAGACAGAGCAAGAGGCTGCAATGCTTAAGGTTCAAATTTATTTGCTGTTTTCTCCTCTCTTTTTTTGGGGGGGCAGAGGAGAGGAAAGATAATCTCTTTCTTTCTTTTTCCTTTTTGGGTTCTGTTCAGGTCTTGATGTGGATGGAGCAAGAGCAGAAGGTAACTGAAGATGCACGAATAAATGCCGAGCAAGAAGTAGCTGCTCAGAAAAATGCAGTTCATGTGCTTCAGGTTCCTTTTTTCTTTGATGCCGTGGAAATTGAATGATGCTATTTTAAAGATTGGGATACCTATTTGAAGCCATCTCCTAACATCTTGGGAGTTTCCTTGCTCTTTCTTTGAAATAAAATCGCCAACAAGACAATGCTGGGCGTTTTCTGCCTTGCAGTGATTAAATAAATGATATATAGTGCCCTATTTTGTAATAAAATTTTGGGACATGCACCATTTCCCTGTCTTTTTAGCTTTCTAAGAAATCCACATTCTTGTAAAATGCATGACTGCGGAAAAAAATGCTTAATTGAGACAGCTGAACCTATTTGCTCGGCAGGTTATTGTGTATTGCTGTTGGAGCCTCCAGATCTCACTTTTTTCCATCTTTGTAAAACATGAATGTATCTATTTCTCAACAGAAAAGAATATATGCAGGAAAAATATGACAAAGCCATGTCTTCACTTACTGAGATGGAAAAGAGAGTAAAAGTGGCAGAATCGATGTTGGAAGCTACATTGCAATATGAATCTGGACAAGCCAAAGCACTAAAATCTCCACGGTATATGAAAATCTCTGTTTCTAGAATGAGCTATATGATGATTTTCTGTACGCTATTCAGTTCCCTTTTCTATATAGTGTGTATACATTTGCCTGTCATAAATACTGTAACTACTTATTCATTGGTTGTTTTATTGGGCCATATATTTCTCTGGTAGTATTTATCAAGGTAGTGTGCTTTGTAGGGCTGCGACCACCCAGGGGAACACCAAAAAGTTAGGCATTCTGTCATTTGGACTTGGTTGGCGTGACAGAAATAAGGTATATAATTACATTTGCCGTGTTGATCGCCCGTAATGTTCATCACAGGATCCAGTTGATTGAAGAGTTCTTTTAGTCTTAACCAGTGCATGCTTTCTGTTCGTAAACCTATTTTCATTTGTGACAGGGAGCCAGTGACTTGAAATCACCCAGTGAACAGAGAGAGCCAAGCTCTCCAAAGGACAAAACTGGTGAGGAAGAGAAGGGGAATGCAAAGTGATGGATGCTTTCTCTGATTGCCATGAAAGAGCAGAGATTGAAACTGCTGCTGCCTAAGTATGTCAGTACATGTCTTCTTCATTCTCTTCGTCTTCCTCTTTGTATTTATATACTGGTGGCTAAGAGGGCCATCAATCTGTAAACTTGTCAATTTTTAACTGTGGGTTCGGTTTACCCCTAGACAGTCAGAATGTAAAGCACATTAGTTCTCTTTTTCAATAGTCAATTTATTTACAATAATGGCGTTTTATAATCACTTTTGGCCTCTGTTAGTGGATATCATCGTCATCATCAGCAAATAGGAACATTCTTTTTATTAAATATTTGCATTCCTGCTGGGTTTTTTTTTTTTTTTTTTCTAGTAGTTTATGCACTTTAATTAAATAAGGTAGAGTAGTACTTCAACCCAAAAAGTTGAGAAATGATTGCCAAAGCCAATCGGAGCTGAGCTCCAAGAGTGAAACCAATGATGACCGAAACTAGTAAGTGCCTGAAGTGGGTTTGATTGATCTGATCAAGTGGCTTTTCCTGCAACTCTATCTTGTTCTTCCTTTCCTTCTTGGTCCTAGTTGTATTGCTGTAAAAAGCTTATTTATTGGTACAAGAAAAGAAAGACAAACCAATATCCACCCTCTCGAAAAACTATTTTTGTTAGCCCTCAACTATTTTTGTCAGATTTGTTAGGCATTTATATACTGGGGCCGAGAGGGAGCCGTCAATCTGTAAGCTTGTCAACTTTTTAAATCGCAGTTTGACATATATGCAGAAATAATTCATAAAAAATACAAAGAAAAATGTCCATAACCAAATTGTAACTAACAAAATATTGTTAAGAAAATCAGAATTTCGGATAGGCTTTCTACTTTAAGTTCCGAGTGAAGCCATTTATTTCCTCCATTAACAAGTCGGTGATGATGAAGCCATTTATTTCTCTTCAGCCTTGACTACTTTCTCTGCATTGTCTCTGAACTTCTTGTATATGTCACTTCTGTAGAATTTTACTATTTTTGTCAGATTTGTTAGGCATTTATATACTGGGGCCGAGAGGGAGCCGTCAATCTGTAAGCTTGTCAACTTTTTAAATCGCAGTTTGACATATATGCAAAAATAATTCATAAAAAATACAAAGAAAAATGTCCATATACATTGAAAGTAGGAGTCCCTACTTCCAGGAGGCAAGTTTAACCAAATTGTAACTAACAAAATATTGTTAAGAAAATCAGAATTTCGGATAGGCTTTCTACTTTAAGTTCCGAGTGAAGCCATTTATTTCCTCCATTAACAAGTCGGTGATGATGAAGCCATTTATTTCTCTTCAGCCTTGACTACTTTCTCTGCATTGTCTCTGAACTTCTTGTATATGTCACTTCTGTAGAATTTTAGTGTTCTCCTCACCAAAACAAGTGAGCCGAGAGCTGCAAACAGTGTGACAGTAGTCAAAATTGTAAATGACAGCTTATAACACTGAGTTCCAATGCATGTTAGAGGCTGGCCCTTGATCCTTTGTAGACCAAGCCTGGCAAGCTCCTTGTTTGCCTCTGTCATAGAGCGCACCAGTGATCTTGACACTCAATATATAAGAGGCAAGAGGGCTTATCAATTGGCTAAAATTCAACAGCAGCGCGTAGTGCTTCAACCCGAAAAGCTCAGAAATGATTGTCACACACAATGGGAGCTGAAGCTCGAGAGTAAACCCGATGATGACTGAAGCAAAGTACAAGGAACCATGGAAGGGAAAAAAAATGAAGAGGTAGCCAAAGCTTGCCAAGATGAGGGCAAGAGTGAGCATGAGGGGTCTTGGGATTTTGTATTTCATGAGTAGGATTTCTGAGGCGAACCCAGAAAAGATTCGACCGAAAAAGTTCCATATGCTGTGGAGTGACACAAAGGTAATTTAGTAACTAACAAATCGGTTTTCACGCCGATTATTGATAATTTAGTAAGCAATTTAATAAGAATAAACTTCGTCTTCATTCGAATTCTAGAGTACAGTTGGAAAAATCAGTAATCATTCTTATCTTAATCATCCTATAGGTATTTGGCATCGCCTTAATATGCCTCTTTGTCCGTGGCAGTAAAGCTTGAGCCAAGTCCGAATAAAGTTGCAATGAATATGATCAGCATGTCAATGCTGAAAAGTGCTTGTGAAATGGTATAGTTATCTCCTCTAGGTGGCTTGTTGAACAAGTTTGAGACGAAAGATGCACGTTTCGGCTTCTTCACCTCTTGATACTCTAGTTCTTGTTGTTCTCGTTGGGAAGAAGAAGAAGAAGCAGGATCTTCTTGTTTGGATGGAATTACTTCTTGTGGTTTCTCAATGGTTATCTGAGGTGCTTGTTTTATTAATTTCCAGTTGACTAATTCCTCTCATACGGTAATCCAGAGAGGAAGCAAAACAATGATGCAGACCACCGTAGCTGTCGCGGGTTGAGCTGCCTGAGGGAACACAACCGATTTCTGAGTCAGAGTTATTGCCATGAGAAACAAAGCCAAACCAACTGATACATACAGAAACTGGAAGAACACTCTGAGTTGGTTTTTGTTTTGGTTTTGGCTTTGTTGTTGATTTTCAGTACTGATTCTTAAAGGACGAATTGTATGCAGAAACACAAGTGTGATTGCAGCTAGGAGCCAACCAATCAGAAGAATAACACTCTTCCTGTCCTGAACTCCATAAAAGGCTACATAAATTTGGGTGATAATAGCCGCACTAAGCCCAATGTACCCTTTGAGGAGGCCAATTATAATGCCACGACTTTCTGGGAAGTTTTTGACACATGCAGGAACAATTCCTGTGTTTATAAAGCACATAGAATTTGCTGCAATGTAAATGTAGGCACACATTTGCCAGATTTGTGGCTTGGCAATCTTGCCTGTAACTGCTAGCCATATCATGAAGTAGCCAGAGAAGTTCATGGCTGCACCAATGAGGAGCACAAACCATGTTGGTGTAACCTCTGCAACTAAGCCTGCATAAATGCCAATGTTGACCCCAAGTTCTTTGGAAAAGCTCAACAAATTGAGGGTTTCTTGGTCATAACCAAATGTGACTTTGAGCTCTTTGGAATAAATCCCAAAGAAATAGATTGTACCACAACCAACCATCATCATCAACGAAGCGAAAACGGTGAACTATCGGCCTTTGGCCACAAACACTAAAAAGCTCGAGATTTCCGGTGCTCATTCTGCCTTGAGCTCCTAGTGTTTGGTATGATAGAAGAATAGTAATTGTATACGTTGCATGCAAGGTCTCCTTGAGGTTATGAGGGTCTGAAAGCAAGAATTGAGTATTTAAAATGTGCCCAAACCAGAGCATGGGTTGGTCTTTCAGTTAATTTGGTTACTTTAGGTTTTTGTCTCTTTGGTTAACAATTTCGTTTCTTACTGTATTGCTGAGATTTGTCGGGCATTGTCATCACGAGTACCATTACTTGAAATTGAGTGTAGTTACTTCTTTTTTAAAAAAAAAATTATTATTATTTTAAGTATCAGAGAAACTGATTCTAGTTGAAACTCTTACCTGGGTTCGGTGGTTGACTTAACTAACACTCCTATTTTTAGCCGCCTCCACTCAGAATTCAAATTGAATATTTCACGTAGAAAGATAGCCAAGCAACATTGACAGGCTTCTTATAGCCAAAAACAAACCAATATTGACACAGTTTAAAATTACATTTTCCACAACTCCCATATTTCAAATACAAAACAAAACTATACCCCCAAAACTTGAAACATTAAAAAAAAAAAAAGGTACTCTATCAAAAGATACCTAAGGGACGTAAAAAATACAAATGAGAAACCACTGCAAGAAGGCACACAAAGATGTTATGATACAGCCTTCTAGCTCTATATATATTCAGAAAAAGGGAGGAAAGTTTTTCTGAGGAGACAACACGGAGATGGAAATTGGGCTTTTCATCTGTGATGACACAAAACTGCAAGCAAAAAACTTGCGGCTAACAAGCATTCAGAACTAAGCTCTGAGTCCTTGTTATCATCAGCCATAAAAATATTAATCCATACCGTATGAGCATCTACCCAGCAGTATTATAGCAATGCCATGGCTGGCAGGCCTCAGAACAGCCACCAGCATTCGGAAGAAACCCAACAACTTACAACCTAACCTTAATTTAATCTTCTAGTGTCATGTCCACTACCATAATTGAGCTTTCCTTTCACTATCCCTCTTGGTTCTAGGGGGTGTACAAGGGGCAAGACGGGAGCTTTGGACTGGCTGTGTTTCCTGGTCGTGCTTCTGTGAAGCAAGGTAAGTTAAAGCTGTGACAACATCAGCTATAACTGGCCGCATATTAGGCTGCTCCTGTACACACATTGCCGCAACAGCCAGAGCTTGGTACAAGCCCCTTTGGGGATACTGACCCTGGAGCATTGGGTCTGCCATTTGCGAAAATTTCTTTCGGTCTTTAAACAAGGGTCTTGCCTGAAAACAAGTAGTCATATATACATGTGTGTTAAAGATCAAAATAAGTTCTGGTTTGCAGAAGTCGTTATTGATGGTCAGTCATGGTATAAGGCTTTAGAATTTCACAATTAACAAAACCAAATACCTTAGCTTAGCTTTTGAATAAAATAAAAAGTTAATACAAAGAAAAATATGAAACTACATCCCCCTACTTTGTCAATATATTTCCATCCTTTAGATATCTATCATGCTCAAGTAAACTAACTGTATAAAAGTGATTGAAACAAATACTGCAAGTATAAGCGGTTATCACATCAGAGCATCCAAACTGGCGTTATCACAACTATCTATAAGGAATACAGTTCTTTTCAAAAATAAATATAAATACCGTCTGAAAAGTGGCTTCTCATCTTGATTTAAGAACTGTCTGAGGATGCATTCTTGGAGTCGAGTATTAACATCTACATAATTTACTCAAGCCTGAGGCTTTTTTACCAAGATAGTTGATTGAGTATTTAACAACTACAGTTAAGAAAAAGTATTAAGTCTTTGAAATGTGCTAGCTTTTTTGCTAGTAGATTGTGAGCTAGTTTAACAAAATTTCACCAAGAGCTCAAAAGGCCTCATTACTTAAAGAAAATGAAATATGGGATCAAACAGGATTTCTTACCCATGCAACCAAATTCTGTTCTCCTGTAGCTCTTGAATTGTCAATTGCTTTCCTGCCTGTTATAATTTCCAAAAGCACTACCCCAAAGCTATAAACGTCTGATTTAAGAGTCAATTGCCCTGTCATAGCATACTCGGGAGCACAATATCCATAGGTTCCCATAACCCTTGTAGATACATGGGTGTTATCCCCAACAGGACCAAGTTTGGCTAAGCCAAAATCGGACAGCTTTGGATGATACCCTTCACCAAGCAATATGTTGGAGCATTTCAAATCTCTGTATATAACAGGAGGACTTGCTTTGTCATGTAAATATTCCAATCCCTTTGCTGCCCCAGCGGCTATTTTCATTCTTGTATTCCAATCAAGTCGTCTCTTACCAGGAGATATATCTGCAAAACAAGCTTATGAAACCAATTTCTACAGAAAATCATACTAAATAGATACGAAAGGTTAAGGAAAATTTGAAGCTGATGGAATATATACCATGTAAATGGTCCTCTAAAGATCCTAGGGGCATATATTCATAAACAAGCAGCCTTTGATCTCCATCAGCACAATAACCAATAAGATTAACAAGATTAGGGTGGTGAAGAAGACTTAACATCAACACTTCAACAAGGAATTCCCTGTTCCCTTGTAACCCATTACGATCAAGTTGTTTGATAGCTACTACCTGCACCAAACATATCAAGAAGGTTCAATTCCATGTCCAACTACATTGTACATATTAGAAGCTCAATCTCCTGGCAAATGATGCACACGCAAAACTTTTCGAGCCTATTGAACTTTTTCATGTTCGATAAAATGAAAAGATAATCATGCCTAACCTGATTGGTACTTTCCAAACGTCCTTTATATACTCGACCAAAGCCGCCCTCACCCAAAAGACATTCTGCTCTGAAATTTCTAGTTGCAGCTACCAACTCACGGAATACAAAAGTCTGTGCTGCAATGTGATCAGACCCTCCATCTTTGGGATCCTCCTTGACACTCAAGGTGGAATTTGTCTTTGAAATTCCTGAAATCAAACATGGAAAAGAAGGTAAGAAAAGTGAGAACTTTTATAAGTAGATATAGGATTTCATTCACATGAAGAAATAAAACCAGAATTATGAATCCTCAACAAAACATCAGATAATGCAAAAGGCAATTTAAATTGTAAGATGATTAGTCAAGCAATCAAGCCCCGATTTTTCCCACTTGGACCTTGAACTTCATATGAAATATATAAGTTTCTGCTCAATTTAAAACAACCCCATATGGAGAGCCAAGCAAACCCAATAAAAAGCATAACAGATTGAGCTGAAGTTAGATTAAAAACAATATGGTCACACTCACACAATATGCTAATGGACCTGAAACTAGGAAGTACCTGAAGTGGGTTTGATCTGATCAAGCGGCTTTTCCTGCAACTCTATCGTATTCTTCCTTTCCTTCTTGGTCTTCGCTTTACTGTTGGATTTACCAGAACAGGGAATCCAACCCATGTTTTTATACACTCTTATTTCTCTTTGCGAAGCCAAAGACTCAGAGAGAAAGCAGGAGACCACTATCCACAGCACAGAGACTAAAAGATAAACAATCAACCCTCCCCAACTCCCAAATAACCCAAAAGCAAAAACCCAACACGAGCAGGACAATGATAGCGAGAGCTTGCAGCCCCTTGTAACTTTGTATGTTGAAAGTTGAGAACTTTACAAATTAGAACACACACACTCTCTCTCTGTCTCTCTTTATCATTTTGTTTATGCAACGTCAATGTTTTATTTCTTCTTTCCCAAAAGTCTAGCTTGTTAACACACACACTCTCTCTCTGTCTCTCTTTATCATTTTGTTTATGCAACGTCAATGTTTTATTTCTTCTTTCCCAAAAGTCTTAGCTTGTAGATAATATTTTCAATAAGCTTAAAAAAAATATGGGTGCCAAATGGATGGACAAGATTGAACCTTTCTGTGACTTTTTGCTATAGGGCCCACATGCCCAACGGTGTAGATCATTTTCAAGAGACTTGCGTGTTTGAAAAGCTCACTGTGGAGTTTTCTATTACCCTTTCAATTTTAGTCGCACTCACAAGGTCACAGCTGGTCACAAATGGCTCCTTTTGGACCCTGCATTTGGTTCACTATTTTTGTCCCAATATAATTTTATTTTTGGTATGTGACTTTGATTTGATGGTGTTGATCACGTTCGAATATTATAAATTTTCTTTTGGAACTTATAAGTGAGCACATTTTCGATTCCACCCACCCTTATTTTTTCTGTTATGTGATTTATTTGAGACTTGGACACAAGTTGAGGTAAAAGATTTTTGGCTTTGTTGTTGATTTTCAGTACTGATTCTTAAAGGACGAATTGTATGCAGAAACACAAGTGTGATTGCAGCTAGGAGCCAACCAATCAGAAGAATAACACTCTTCCTGTCCTGAACTCCATAAAAGGCTATATAAATTTGGGTGATAATAGCCGCACTAAGCCCAATGTACCCTTTGAGGAGGCCAATTATAATGCCACGACTTTCTGGGAAGTTTTTGACACATGCAGGAACAATTCCTGTGTTTATAAAGCACATAGAATTTGCTGCAATGTAAATGTAGGCACACATTTGCCAGATTTGTGGCTTGGCAATCTTGCCTGTAACTGCTAGCCATATCATGAAGTAGCCAGAGAAGTTCATGGCTGCACCAATGAGGAGCACAAACCATGTTGGTGTAACCTCTGCAACTAAGCCTGCATAAATGCCAATGTTGACCCCAAGTTCTTTGGAAAAGCTCAACAAATTGAGGGTTTCTTGGTCATAACCAAATGTGACTTTGAGCTCTTTGGAATAAATCCCAAAGAAATAGATTGTACCACAACCAACCATCATCATCAACGAAGCGAAAACGGTGAACTATCGGCCTTTGGCCACAAACACTAAAAAGCTCGAGATTTCCGGTGCTCATTCTGCCTTGAGCTCCTAGTGTTTGGTATGATAGAAGAATAGTAATTGTATACGTTGCATGCAAAGTCTCCTTGAGGTTACGAGGGTCTGAAAGCAAGAATTGAGTATTTAAAATGTGCCCACACCAGAGCATGGGTTGGTCTTTCAGTTAATTTGGTTACTTTAGGTTTTTGTCTCTTTGGTTAACAATTTCGTTTCTTACTGTATTGCTGAGATTTGTCGGGCATTGTCATCACGAGTACCATTACTTGAAATTGAGTGTAGTTACTTCTTTTTTAAAAAAAAAATTATTATTATTTTAAGTATCAGAGAAACTGATTCTAGTTGAAACTCTTACCTGGGTTCGGTGGTTGACTTAACTAACACTCCTATTTTTAGCCGCCTCCACTCAGAATTCAAATTGAATATTTCACGTAGAAAGATAGCCAAGCAACATTGACAGGCTTCTTATAGCCAAAAACAAACCAATATTGACACAGTTTAAAATTACATTTTCCACAACTCCCATATTTCAAATACAAAACAAAACTATACCCCCAAAACTTGAAACATTAAAAAAAAAAAAAGGTACTCTATCAAAAGATACCTAAGGGACGTAAAAAATACAAATGAGAAACCACTGCAAGAAGGCACACAAAGATGTTATGATACAGCCTTCTAGCTCTATATATATTCAGAAAAAGGGAGGAAAGTTTTTCTGAGGAGACAACACGGAGATGGAAATTGGGCTTTTCATCTGTGATGACACAAAACTGCAAGCAAAAAACTTGCGGCTAACAAGCATTCAGAACTAAGCTCTGAGTCCTTGTTATCATCAGCCATAAAAATATTAATCCATACCGTATGAGCATCTACCCAGCAGTATTATAGCAATGCCATGGCTGGCAGGCCTCAGAACAGCCACCAGCATTCGGAAGAAACCCAACAACTTACAACCTAACCTTAATTTAATCTTCTAGTGTCATGTCCACTACCATAATTGAGCTTTCCTTTCACTATCCCTCTTGGTTCTAGGGGGTGTACAAGGGGCAAGACGGGAGCTTTGGACTGGCTGTGTTTCCTGGTCGTGCTTCTGTGAAGCAAGGTAAGTTAAAGCTGTGACAACATCAGCTATAACTGGCCGCATATTAGGCTGCTCCTGTACACACATTGCCGCAACAGCCAGAGCTTGGTACAAGCCCCTTTGGGGATACTGACCCTGGAGCATTGGGTCTGCCATTTGCGAAAATTTCTTTCGGTCTTTAAACAAGGGTCTTGCCTGAAAACAAGTAGTCATATATACATGTGTGTTAAAGATCAAAATAAGTTCTGGTTTGCAGAAGTCGTTATTGATGGTCAGTCATGGTATAAGGCTTTAGAATTTCACAATTAACAAAACCAAATACCTTAGCTTAGCTTTTGAATAAAATAAAAAGTTAATACAAAGAAAAATATGAAACTACATCCCCCTACTTTGTCAATATATTTCCATCCTTTAGATATCTATCATGCTCAAGTAAACTAACTGTATAAAAGTGATTGAAACAAATACTGCAAGTATAAGCGGTTATCACATCAGAGCATCCAAACTGGCGTTATCCCAACTATCTACAAGGAATACAGTTCTTTTCAAAAATAAATATAAATACCGTCTGAAAAGTGGCTTCTCATCTTGATTTAAGAACTGTCTGAGGATGCATTCTTGGAGTCGAGTATTAACATCTACATAATTTACTCAAGCCTGAGGCTTTTTTACCAAGATAGTTGATTGAGTATTTAACAACTACAGTTAAGAAAAAGTATTAAGTCTTTGAAATGTGCTAGCTTTTTTGCTAGTAGATTGTGAGCTAGTTTAACAAAATTTCACCAAGAGCTCAAAAGGCCTCATTACTTAAAGAAAATGAAATATGGGATCAAACAGGATTTCTTACCCATGCAACCAAATTCTGTTCTCCTGTAGCTCTTGAATTGTCAATTGCTTTCCTGCCTGTTATAATTTCCAAAAGCACTACCCCAAAGCTATAAACGTCTGATTTAAGAGTCAATTGCCCTGTCATAGCATACTCGGGAGCACAATATCCATAGGTTCCCATAACCCTTGTAGATACATGGGTGTTATCCCCAACAGGACCAAGTTTGGCTAAGCCAAAATCGGACAGCTTTGGATGATACCCTTCACCAAGCAATATGTTGGAGCATTTCAAATCTCTGTATATAACAGGAGGACTTGCTTTGTCATGTAAATATTCCAATCCCTTTGCTGCCCCAGCGGCTATTTTCATTCTTGTATTCCAATCAAGTCGTCTCTTACCAGGAGATATATCTGCAAAACAAGCTTATGAAACCAATTTCTACAGAAAATCATACTAAATAGATACGAAAGGTTAAGGAAAATTTGAAGCTGATGGAATATATACCATGTAAATGGTCCTCTAAAGATCCTAGGGGCATATATTCATAAACAAGCAGCCTTTGATCTCCATCAGCACAATAACCAATAAGATTAACAAGATTAGGGTGGTGAAGAAGACTTAACATCAACACTTCAACAAGGAATTCCCTGTTCCCTTGTAACCCATTACGATCAAGTTGTTTGATAGCTACTACCTGCACCAAACATATCAAGAAGGTTCAATTCCATGTCCAACTACATTGTACATATTAGAAGCTCAATCTCCTGGCAAATGATGCACACGCAAAACTTTTCGAGCCTATTGAACTTTTTCATGTTCGATAAAATGAAAAGATAATCATGCCTAACCTGATTGGTACTTTCCAAACGTCCTTTATATACTCGACCAAAGCCGCCCTCACCCAAAAGACATTCTGCTCTGAAATTTCTAGTTGCAGCTACCAACTCACGGAATACAAAAGTCTGTGCTGCAATGTGATCAGACCCTCCATCTTTGGGATCCTCCTTGACACTCAAGGTGGAATTTGTCTTTGAAATTCCTGAAATCAAACATGGAAAAGAAGGTAAGAAAAGTGAGAACTTTTATAAGTAGATATAGGATTTCATTCACATGAAGAAATAAAACCAGAATTATGAATCCTCAACAAAACATCAGATAATGCAAAAGGCAATTTAAATTGTAAGATGATTAGTCAAGCAATCAAGCCCCGATTTTTCCCACTTGGACCTTGAACTTCATATGAAATATATAAGTTTCTGCTCAATTTAAAACAACCCCATATGGAGAGCCAAGCAAACCCAATAAAAAGCATAACAGATTGAGCTGAAGTTAGATTAAAAACAATATGGTCACACTCACACAATATGCTAATGGACCTGAAACTAGGAAGTACCTGAAGTGGGTTTGATCTGATCAAGCGGCTTTTCCTGCAACTCTATCGTATTCTTCCTTTCCTTCTTGGTCTTTGCTTTACTGTTGGATTTACCAGAACAGGGAATCCAACCCATGTTTTTATACACTCTTATTTCTCTTTGCGAAGCCAAAGACTCAGAGAGAAAGCAGGAGACCACTATCCACAGCACAGAGACTAAAAGATAAACAATCAACCCTCCCCAACTCCCAAATAACCCAAAAGCAAAAACCCAACACGAGCAGGACAATGATAGCGAGAGCTTGCAGCCCCTTGTAACTTTGTATGTTGAAAGTTGAGAACTTTACAAATTAGAACACACACACTCTCTCTCTGTCTCTCTTTATCATTTTGTTTATGCAACGTCAATGTTTTATTTCTTCTTTCCCAAAAGTCTTAGCTTGTAGATAATATTTTCAATAAGCTTAAAAAAAATATGGGTGCCAAATGGATGGACAAGATTGAACCTTTCTGTGACTTTTTGCTATAGGGCCCACATGCCCAACGGTGTAGATCATTTTCAAGAGACTTGCGTGTTTGAAAAGCTCACTGTGGAGTTTTCTATTACCCTTTCAATTTTAGTCGCACTCACAAGGTCACAGCTGGTCACAAATGGCTCCTTTTGGACCCTGCATTTGGTTCACTATTTTTGTCCCAATATAATTTTATTTTTGGTATGTGACTTTGATTTGATGGTGTTGATCACGTTCGAATATTATAAATTTTCTTTTGGAACTTATAAGTGAGCACATTTTCGATTCCACCCACCCTTATTTTTTCTGTTATGTGATTTATTTGAGACTTGGACACAAGTTGAGGTAAAAGATTCGACCCAACTATTGTTTTTATCATAAAAAGCACAATGTCATGTATATATATTATGTTAAATCAATTGTGGTGCAAATGTGGACTTTGGGTTGCCTGATCCTTCCTCAGCTTGTAGAGCCATCATATGTGTGTAACTTATGCTAAAAAAAAAACTCATGTTTTTGCCCAATAGGCCACTAAAATAAGTTAAAGTTATTCCAAATTGAAATCCTTGGATAAATGTTTTAAATAGAAAAAGTACATTCTTACTGAAAAATCTTACCAAAGAATAACTTTCATTATCTTTTTCGATTGAAGGCGGGAGATTAAGTAAAAACTAAATGCTATTTTATTTCATTTTTTATTTCGATTTTATTCATCACCCATCAGATTTTAACTCAAAATCTCTTCTAATGAAATAAAAACTAATATTATTAGACCGAATGATGATCGGTTAAATGCTCTACTGTTAAAGCTAAAACCCCTACCCTAGTAAAGTTATGCCACATCCATGTGAGAAAGGAATAAGTTTAACACTCAATCTTATAATAGAGGGTATAAAAGGCTTTATATCATTAGATTATATAATTTGTTAGGACCAAGACACGCAAAAAATTCCCCATGAAATATGGTATGTTGTGCCTAATGTTAAAATTGATCTTTTCAATGAAGTTATTTATGCCGCAAATTCATTAAACTTTGACCATGGTTGGTCCCCGCCGAGACTCCACCCACAAATCATGCCTTGGCAACCGTTTCGCTTGTGGGGTAACTTTTATTGAAGAGCACAGAGTTTGTTTAAATGCTCCTCTGAAATCCCAGGTTCACAGAATATTTAATAAGTCAAGGCTCGTATAAACTAAAATGGCACACCAATTGTTGCATATTTTTCCAACACAGAGAAGAAAAATAAAGGTTTTCCCTTTATTTATTTTGAAGTATTTAACTTGGATTTTATTGGGGTAAGGAGGATGAATTGACAATTTGATATGAAACCTCAGCAACGGCAAAGGATGCGTGAGTGACGGTCAGGACAACGGAAAGCTTCCAAATTGTGCTTAAAATTAGAGCAGAAAGAAAGAGATGACACATGAAAAGTAGCCAGGTCAAATGTTGTTTGAATTAAACATTGCAGTATCCAAGATGGGCAATGGGCGTAATATGATATCTGAGCTTGTTTGATATCAATCAGCGTGCTTGACAAGTCAAAGTTTCTTTTGTTAAACTTCAAAATTCTATAAAATTATATGTACTTAAATATGATATCACTAATAAGTTTTAGAAATTTTAGTGTTATGATTACACTGTCACATGTTGTTACCAATTCATATGTTAAAATATGGGTGACCGATATATTATGGATCTCTTATGATATAATATCAATAAATAAATGGGTAATGCTAGGCTTACCACATTTTTTATACCACATTCATACCACCTCTCTAATAGAGGTGGAGCCCACCAATACAATGGGGCCCACCT
>NW_018922288.1:20448-50654 GCF_002207925.1 Prunus avium | reverse complement strand
TAAATAAATACATGTGGTGGCGTACTTGTCATACCAAAAAATTACTCCATAATAGAGGCAAGTGACGGTATGATTCGAGTCAAGAATCATTGTTTCCCATTTTATGAGATTATCAACTTTTGTTTCTGATTCTCGTACGGAGATTGAATTGTGATGAGAATGAACCAAACTGACATGAAAAGATACAAATATAGTTCATTGACGGTTATTAATTAGAACGGATAAACATAGCATAAGTTTTCATCGAATCTGTTGGATCAAAGACACAACCTGGTTTTGCCAAAGTATCCAAGAGTCCAAAGCAGCCTGGATATAATAATCAAAATCTTAAACATATAATTATAGTGTACAACTTTTTTATATAACAAAAATAGCACAATTATTACCCACTGGGAATTGAATAATCCTTAAACTTACTCTCTATCCTTGTACTTACTGAGTTATTGGGAGGAGCACTAACAAGTTCAACCTAATTGCCATTAACATGTGTAAGAAAGTTTTGTTATAAGGGTAAGAGAGAAAAAGAATGCAATACTCTCATGCTGAGCTAAATGAAGGGAGCAGCAACAGGGAAAATTAGCCAAAATATTTTCACCCATTTTATGTTTCCAAAAAACCCACATAGAAGCTGTCTCCACAAGCAGCCTTCAAAGAGATTCCCAAGTAAAATGATTGGCATTGCAGCAGGCCATTCAAGGTGGGCATCAAAATCACTGCACTAGTTTATTTGGTGTCTGAGATCTTCTGAGCCCATCTGAGATTTCTGTCAGACAAGCATGGGGATGAGGTTGAGACATTTTTATCCCAAAGTGTGAATGTGATGTGGTGGTCGTTCATGGCTTTTCTTTGCTTGTGGGGGCCTGTGCATCCTTTTCCGATGCTCCTGGGTTTGTGTTCCTCAGTGGCATGTCATGATTGTGCTTTCCCTCGTATGTTGTGATAAAAGCTTTGGGATCGTCTGAGACTCTTTCGACATGCTTACGCACACTGCATTTGAGACTGGTGCATCTATAGTAACTTCTGCACGATAGAAAAAAGCCAGATGGTGTGAGCTCAGACAGACAGGTGATACTCATGCAAGAGGATTATTAGGCTTGTTCTAAGAGGTCTGGATACATTGACTAAAAGAGAGAAAGAATAGTCTTTCTCACCTGGGATATGGATTTCCCTTAACAACCTTCTGCCCATATTTCCTCCAACGGAAGCCATCACCCGTCATATCAGAATCTACAGAACTTTGCACCACAACACGGGGATCTGGCACACCTTCTCCTGATATGCCCCCTTCATTCGATTGATTCTCGCTTTTTCTAAATGACAAAGCATAGGTAAACATCGTCAATGACATTAAACTTGAATAGATAAAATTATGATAGAAATGCTCATTAAGAATGAAAGAATCAAGATACTTCGAAAGCATATTTAATCCATGCGGTCAACGTCAAGCACAGAGAAGGGAAGAGGCAAGAAAATGGATACAAACTAGCATACAACCATAACCATGATAAGCAATCATCGTTTTGTTTCAAATGTTAAGGTGCACTACCTTTCTCAGCTAAAACATGCATTGCTAATCTAAAGCATAGGCCTTTGATTTTCATCTACCTGCTACTGAATGGTCTTACCTTCTTTTACTTCTAGGTTCATAATCCTCTGCTTCAGGTCCCTTGCTTCCTTCCTCACATTCTCCACTAAGACCACAAGAATTATCAGGTGTTCCACCACCCGCATTTATTCCTCCACTTGCAAGAGGATCATAAAGTAGTGGAGCTTTACTTTGATAAGAATGCACAGGTAATCCAGCTTCATTCTGATCCTCTACTCTACCTTCAGAACCTTCATTCCTTTCATTAAGTTGACTATTCCATAACCGGTTGTTGGTATCTTGACCGGTTCCATTAGATGCTAAGCCTAAACCTTGCGTCCCCGATGAGCTTTTCTTTGGAGGTTGAGGTTTTGAGTGGTTGTGTTCACCCTTGTAGACAATCTCAGCAATCTGTCCATCCAAAGATCTCTCAACCTTCTTTTTCACAGGACAATTTGGATGAGTGCACTTATAGTAACTTCGCGGGTACTCACTTCCTTTGACCTGCTTTTGTCCATATTTTCTCCAATTATACCCATCATAAGAAGGCCTATCAGTATTGGCTGTGGACGGTATAGGTTTTGGATCCTCTTCCATGTTTTGTGATGCTATCTTCAAAGGCTCTATTGTCTGATTTGTCTCAGCACATGATGGATTATTATGGCGCAGATTTGGGCTAAGTTGGGATCTAAAGCATTTATCTTGATTTTGATGTAGAACACCAGCCTCGACTGATGATTGTGTAGATTGGTGGCTGGTATTGAAGTTTCCCTGGTAACATTGAACCAAAAAAACGAGAAGTTATTTTCCAAATTTGAGGTTAAAAAGTTTCACCACATTTTCCAAGTTCATGTCCTTAACACATTTATTCTACATACCACAGATAATACTCAGAAAAATCACATTTATTACCAGGAAAGTCACATTTATTCAGTTAAATTACAAACATACAATATCTAGCTACTGACCATATTTGCCAAGACAGAAACAGTTGCCCTTGATACAACTTTTGCCAACGGTTTGTATACCACACTTGCTCTGCTGTCTGATTTTGAGATCTTCTCTGATGAATTACTATGTGCAGTACCAGACATCTCTGCCTGAAATTTATGGGCACCAACACTCAGAAGGAAAGAACTTTTCAAAAGGGACAAGCATTTAGTAGAATTAAGGTCACCTGGGAAGAAACCAATCCAGAGACAGCATGATTCACCGTTGGCTTGAACCTCACAGTCTTTGGTCTGATGGCAGGAACAGCAGTTTCAGAAGATATATTAGAAGGAGAGGCATCGATAGCTCCTGCAAGAAGCTCCGTGAAGGACCTAAAGCTTGAACAAGTAGGCCTTGAGGCAACTGGTTTAGCTATAACTACCCGCTCTGCCTCCTTAATATCCATTTCCAAATGATTATGTTATGTTCCAACTAGGTGTTTTTGGTGCATGGCATACTATCATGAGATACAGGAGAACATCAAAGTCCCATCATCTTATGCCTGGAATATACTCTGTATATTTCCCTCCAGAAATCAATAAAAAGTTACGACAATGTCAGGAGGCCAAGCTTGACATGGATTAATAATTAATTGGTGCTCAGCTGCTATTACACATGTTGGCTCCAGATGTACAAAGCTCAATCTACTTCAACCTGCATGATACCAGGATCATGACATGAATTAGTAAACTAACGAGAAGATGAAGAACCAAAGGAATTTTTAAGAGTACAGCATTCTTCTAAATTACAAGACATTGAAAGGTTAAACTTTGGCTTAATGCATTCATTATCAATCAGACAAAATGAGCCTTAGGCTGCATTGGGGAATTGGATTGGCAGATTAGAAAATAGTCTCAGAAAAATCCCTCCACTCTCATATTTTTGCTGCCATTACTTTCAAGGTAATGCATCATTTGAGTAGGGCAGGCAAGCGCACAAATTGCCACACAAATGTGTTCTTTAACTTCATGGGATTGGGAATTATTCCCATCAAAGTAATGAAATAATTGATCAAGGTTGCATTTTAAGTCAAGGAACATTTCTAAAATTTAGTCCACCTCTCTATTATCATAAAGCAGATTACGTGCTAACAACTAGACACAACGCCAAAGCACTCACATAATAGACAAAACAAACAGCGATGACTGAACAGAATTAGCAATAACCAATATTGTTTCCTGAATACTCATCTGGGTCTCTGAAATGTCATTTTCAACTTTTCTTTAAAATCTAGCCATGGTTGAATAAAGAATGTAGCTTTTTCATAAAGATCTTTCTTTGAACTTGTATTTCACCATTCATGAAACTGTTTATCAAAACGAAAAACATAGAAGTGTATCCCCTTTTAAAATTTTGAAATATTAAAAAATCAGTGTATTATCCAAGTTCACATCTTCAAGCAGGCATAATCTTGTTCATCTGCTTCCTATTCAGGCATATATAAATTCCCATAGCAAACACAAGTACAAAATTGATAATTTCTCCATAAATTCCCATTACAAACAACCACTTAAGATTTTCTGAAAGAAACCGTCGGAACCATACAGTTAAAAGTCGGAGCAATTCTGATAGTTTTTCTTCAAAAATCATATATTGAACCACAAATCAAGTCATGACATGTAACTTTTCCTACAAGTGACATGAGCAACCATCTGTGTACATGAGTATAATCTTTATATCCCAATCATATAACTTTTCATACATCTGACACAGTTTCTTCCTTTCTTTCCAAGAGGTAAAAGTTGAATGAATTAATAAATTAAATCAAAATCTAATAGATATGCTCAGCAAATTTTCCGAGCTATCAATGAAATTGCAAGAATACAGAATTGAAAACCAACATATTTTCTTCCAATGAACAGAAAAGAAAAAGAAATTAATCCCAAAAAGAAAAAGTACCAGATTTTGAAGAAAGCAACAAGAGATGCAGAGTAACATAGACTTTCAGAGGTATGTTTAAAGTAAAATAAGTAAATACAGAGTCACGCAAATCCCAGAAACTCTAAAAACTAAAACACAGACTACAGTCAGGTGTAAATCAGATAGCATTTACAAAGTAAAAGAAGAAAAGAATAAGAGTTAAGGAACTAGCAACAGACCCCGAATGGCTTCAACTCGAAAACTAAGAAATTTGCTGGTTAACAATTAGCTTAGTCTGCATTGCAGAACCACAAATTTCATAAGAAAACAAAATAAAATAAAGGGCATCGAAAGTTTTGCTCTGAGAATAGAAAATTTTAAATCTTTAACAAAACGTGACATAAAAACCAGAGCTTTACCTTGGAGAATGGAGAGAGAGGGAGAGAAAAAACAGCAGCTTTGTCTATGAACACTAGAATAATAATCTTACAAAAGAAGTAATGGGCTTGTCTCCTTTTGAGCCAAGTACGTACATACAGCTACAGCACAGAAGGCAAAAACGAGGGCGTTTTAGCTGTTCATGGAATTCCTAGAGAGTTTTGAACAGTACCCTTCTGATGGAGAAAGAAAAAGAGATAGAGATGCCTAGACTTTTCAAACAAAATTCCAACACTTAGACGCAAGGAAATGTTGCCAAGAAAAAATAAAAAAAAATGAAAGAACCCAACTATTTCAACTATATTTTATTGTTTCTATTGTAAAGTTTTAGTATTTTTGGCTTTCAAAAACTTGGTCTTAGCAACTGCAGAAATGCAAGTTTGGGTTGCGTAGGAAGGAAAAAAAAGGGAAAGTGCAAAATGGGTTCTTTTCATTTATGTAGTTAATTTTTTGGGTCTGAAAAACTGTGACTCGGTGTGCAGTAGCTTGAAGAAGGAGCCCTAGAGCTAGTGGTACGTCCAACTAGCCGTCTCTGTTTCTCTTTTGACTCTCTGATCCTGCCTAGCTATATGTATAGGCCGGAGGGGGGGGACCTGCCTGTAATAATATAGAAATTACAGGGCGGGTCCCACAGGGGGACAAATTATAGGGTGTTTAAATGCACTTGAGAGCCCACTGGGATAAAACTAATGCTCTCAAGCTACATGGGGAAATGTCATCTCCAAATGGACACGTGGCCAGGTGGGATTCGCTGTGTTTCAAAACCTCATATTAAAGTTTGAACTTTGGGGTCCCATTCTTGTGTTACTTATTTACTAAGTGAAAAAGACTAGATTGCCCATGAATCTTGAATGTGGATGAGGGAAGTGGTAGGGTGAAAGAGTAAATTTAGTTAGATTTTGATTGCTGCTCTTCATTGTTTAGGGTTCAAGTTATTATATTACAAAATGCCACCTAAGAATCATGATGTACAATTAAAAATGGTAAAGATGTCATTGATTGGTTGCCATGCTCTAGATTTTCCTTACATCTAAAGTTTATCCAATCCACCATATATATATGGGAAATGATAGATGGTTAGGTTTGGATAGCAGAAAAATAGGGCAGAGAGGAAGTTAGGTGAGGCATGGATGGGTGTGAAGTTTGTGAAAACTATTACAACATTTATCTTATTGAGAAATATAAGAAAAGTGGATTATTTTTTTTTTCCTTCTTTTGTTGAGTAAGGGTTTATTTGTTGTAGGTGTGGCAAGTAGTGTTTTTTTTTATAGAATAATTCATGTCGGTGAAGTCTAGTCCAATGAAAAATGACATTAACTTGTAGATCATTGGTCTCAAATTCGAATCTCCATAACACTTTTATAATGTGTGTGTGAGAAACTCTCATTTCTCTTGTCGTTTAGATCTTTTACAAAAGTTTTGATCTCAAAAACATTGTTTATTATATTTGATTGTCGACAAACAAAAGAGTTGTTGGCTTCAACATTGTAGAAGTGATGATGATATTGGTAGCAAGCTAAAGCCACTATGACAATTCGACCCCAAAAAAAACCACTATGTACGGTTTATATAAAAAATAATTAAAAAAAGCTAAGTTTTGACTGTGGTGAAGAAAAGCACTTTCAAAAAAGGCCTTCATAATGTAGAGTGAAAATGGTGAAAATCTAGAAGAATGAAATACACCAAAGAACACATAAGCAAAATACTGTATATGATAATTACTACTAAGATAGGACGACAACATGCATTAATAGCACTTAATATCACGTCCTTTACAACCACATTAAGCTATAACCATGACAAAAATAATGACAGTGCCAACCTAAAAAATTGACGGATGGGAGGAAGATACAAGAGTACAACCAGACAGCACGAAATATGAACCCCATTGGCATAAGCTATAAGCAGAAAGAAAAAAAAAAGTATATAAAATCTGAAAACTTCTGTGGATTTTGTTCTAGCAGTATATGAAGTTGCCGCAGAGTTGAGGGATAGGGTGGGGGCAGAGAGATTAGGTTCATTTCAGCCCCAGTCAGTTTATGTTGCATGCATATATCATACAAAAGTATACACTCTTCCATTCTGAAACCCTACCCCATCTATTTTTATTTTTTTTCATTCTTCCTATTAATAATTTAGACTATATGTTTGCGGGTTATTGTTTGTATAACCGATAATTTAAATACTCTAAATTAATCTACCCTTCGGAAAGGAGAACACGAACTTAGGTGCAAGGGAACGAGCTCATTACTCTAACCAACTGACTTAACTCACATATGTCATTCTTTAATTAATTATAATTTAAATTATCTAAGTAAGTCTCTCGAACCATCTCGTCTTTTATTTCTCGTTTTATCGGTCTCTATAGTGAGTTGGTGGGAACTCAATCACATATTTTTTGAGGCACTTGTTTTCCGGATAGGTATGAAGTTATGATGATAACTTTTGAAGTTAAAAAAGTTTCCATCATGTACGACCAATAATTTTCATGGAGACTATAGACTTTGCAATCATGTGAATGCAAGTAGCTTTAGCACATTGAATAAAGGAATGCATACATGTACAATTAGTTGGTAATTGATTATGCATCCATGTAACTTTGCATCATAATGTTTCTTGCTCTCTTTTTACTTAAATTATTAGCATTCTTAAAAAATCATCATACATTCATTTTTTTTTTATGAAAATATAAAGGATATATACATTGCATAAGAAAAAGTATTTGATGATCTTTTTCGAGTGCCAATAACAGTTCTCGAATTATTTGATTATAACATCGTTTGCCGTCTAGATCTCCTTATAATATTTATCTTTTTATTAATAAAATTACAATATCCATTTTGTATGCACATCTAATGTAAGTTAATTAGTATACTGCTATACATATGTTGTCAGACTAATCATTCTATGGATTAGACAAATTTAACTACTTTGAATTAATGTGTAAATAATCTTCTACCCGATCGCCATCTTAGATTTTTTTTTCTCTCTTCTTCTTTATAATCTATCTTTATCCAAACAAATCAATCAAAATAATGAGAAACTTTTTAAATAAAATAAAATAAATAACTTTGCTGGTTCTGCTGGTTAATATTATAAGCCAAGTGACTTATTGGTTGATGAGAGCTTTTGAGTCTAACTTTTAACAAACTTCTAGTTGATTAGAGCGAATATACTTCTCATTCTGCACCCGAATTCAGATATAATTATATATATATTAGGTATTTATTTGTAAAACTCAGTCAGCTTTGCCCTTGGAATATGAATGAAGCCAAGTTTGGAGGTTTTTGAAATAAATACATAAATTGTCTTGAGACAAGTGTTTGGCATGTAGCAATGAGCATAGGGTTTTGACTCTTTTTAGGGTTTGATTTGAACTTTGAAGATTTCTTTCTAGCCTTTGGAAAGTTAGTTGGGAGGATGGGGACACGTGGCGGTGTTCGACTTCTCAATCACTAAACTAAAATTCTACGCTCCTGACTGGTAGCTGCAACTTGTGTTTGCACACGCACGTGCCAGTCTCAATTTAAATGTTTTATTGTTTTATTATTTTTGGTCCAGAATTTTCTGTTTTATTTTTCTATATTTGGTCCAGAATTTACTTTTGCTAATTTCTGGTACAGAATTTATTGTTTGATACTTTTGTTGATAGAAACAGGTGCCAATGGATCTGTGTCTTGCCATAAAGCTTAATGCTTATGTGTAGTTTTCATAACGAATATTTATATGTGTATGTATAGGCGGTGGACTGTTAACCACAAAATTGAATCAAAATTTTCCTGGATATCTATGTCAGGCAGTTGACATTTCACCAAAATGTAGATGGGTCACGTGCAACGCACGTGAGTAATTGGATGGCAAGACTTTGTGACAAACATGAGTAACCAAAAGAAGAAGAAAAAAAAAATGTAATGTTTTTTTTTTTTCTTTCACTTTTGCTTTAATTATTCATATCATTTTTAGCATATACTTTATCATTTAAATTTGAGTATTTTCAGAGGTGGCATAAGCTAGCTTTTAAAATGTTAATTTTTGTTATTAGTATCTTAACCTACATATATTCACATTTCTTCTCTCATCCGGACGTCCGCACGTTATTATTGTACCAATGCCATTATAAACAAGTAGGAAAACATGGAGGGATAGTAAAAAAATACATGATTTCGCACAATAATGACATTTAGACATCTACATAGAAAAAATATCTGCATATATATAATTTTACGCATAAATTTTGGATTTTAAAAGTATGTGATGATGACAACTTTAGAGGTTAGAGGGCCATTTTAGTTGTCTGCATAAGACAATTTTGGGGATTTTCTTGTTGCGTTGAAAAACATGTTATAGTGGCCACACTGATCTGGTTTTGATTTATTTTCCAACTATGCAGTGCCATAGTCGGTAGGTAAATGGAAGTGGTCTCTGGTCAGCCACCGCCTGCTTTCAATATCAATTCATATACAAAGACTGCTTTTTATCCTTTATCAAAGGTTATTAAAATCTTTATATGGAAAACTTGACATCCCTACAGAGAACCAAATGAGGTAACAAAGTCATTGCAAATAGTCTATGTTATCCAAAAACGAATTAAGCTTTTCACACATCCTAATTAGGATAAGGAATCTGTTAGGATAACACTACAGATGAATGATAGGATCACTCGTTCACACATGCGAAAATTGTTAATTATTTCTTCATGTGACAATAAAAAATGAATGAAGCTTATTCGCATATTTTAAAATAACACTGTAGAAAAATGTTAAATTCAACTATCGGCGTATGCGTAAATAACTGTTAACCATTCATGTATATGCTTCTCTTAATTCTAAAATTTCTCAAATATCACATTTGATGTGGTAGGTTCATCATAGGTTAGCTAGTCAAGAGCCACTAGTGAGTTAGGTAAGGTCTCTTACTTGGGCACCATGACTAGAATCAACCTAGGATGTGCTTCTACTGCCTCTGGTACCACAAAATCAGTCTAAGGTTTCAATACACCAATTATGAACATGGCCCCAATTCTTCCACCAAATAAAGATGTCATCCACTAAAAGCAAGGAAATTAAAGCCAAAAAAAAGAAAAAAAAAACAGAGTCATGCTGATCAAAGATGGCCGTCAAACAAATCGTATAGCTGCATTAATATATGCCGCGGTCTCCACACATCGGTGAAATGGTCACACAGCCACAGGATCATAGCACCAGTGAAACTTATTACTACAATGTATTTTTAAAAGTTTCGTACATAATTATATTAATTAGTATATTGATTAGATTAATCTTCCCCAGTTTATCAATTGCATACCATTTTTAAATGCTCTATATTGCGTCCTATCCAAATATGATTATAGAAATACTTAGTTTTCACTTTGTTAGAGGTGCGACGAGTTCAAATATCATAATTGAAAGTTTGCTTTTATTGTTAAATATATTAGAATTAGACAAACTGTCTTGGTTGGGTTCGGAAATATTTAGATTGTTTTAAAATACTATGTAATGTGGATCATCAGAATTTCCAGTTTTATTGCTTTAGTTGGTTGAACTTTGTGTGTACTTTTATTCTCCTCTTCTGTAAAGCCCTTGTTGTTGTGTGTAATTGTGTTTCGTCTTTTTTACTTGTTTTTTAGCCGTTAGGTTTTGCTACGTTGTTTGTTTGTTGGTTGGCGTTATGTCTTTTAGGTTTTGATTTGGTGCTAAATTGAATAATTTTGTCATTAATTTACATATTTTTTTTATATATTTTTAATCCTGAAAGATGCTTTTGTTTTGTATTTTTTTCATAGTGCTGCTAGCAATGAGCTGGCCTTCTTCTTTTTTATTTTGGATTGTTCATGTGGCACTGGAAGAATGCACAGTCATGAACCCGACCAATGAATAGAAACTTTAAGACATTCCCACATACAAGGGAGAAAAAAACAAGCAAAGCATCGCATTTGTCCCCAAACAATGCTCACGGGTTCTGAATTAACAATCTGCATTCTATACTCCCCAAACTAATAGATATACCAGCAAAAACCAAAAAGAAAAGGAATGTGTAACTGGCACCTATGCTGTAAGTCTAACCAATTACATAAGCGCTTATAACTTCAGTGATAGAATATTTATGTTTATGTTCACAATAAAAGTTCGACTCTCGGTTTGCCCTTCTTAAACTCTGGCTCTAAACCAGGAAAAACAAACCTATACCTATGGTAGAGTTCATTTTCATTTTTTGACCATTAAAAGTAAAAAGCATTGCATGTCAAGGGAGGATGATCATGATTAAATTGTGTTAAAATTTAAAGTGGTTTTTTATTTTTATTTTATTTTTTGGGTACAGTAGAGGTCCAAGGACCAAAACAGAACCAATCACAAACAAGCTTGGGCCTGGCCCAGATTCTCTCTTTAAGTACTGTCAGCTGCAAGCTAGAGAAGACCCATTGCTTGGCATAGTCCACAGTAATTGAAGGGGAGAAAGAAATTGAAAAAGATGAGATTTAGGAAGAAAAAAAAAGAGCATTTACAATAGGCTTATTTATGTACATGCCCCTTGTGCTTTCAAACTTGTCTCAGATTACCATCCGTGTTTCGAAACGTCTCAAAATACCCCCCATATTTTTAAAAACTGTCTCACGTTACCCGTTCTGTCAGTATTATAGACGTTTTGTTATGAATGTTGGGCCCCACTTCGTTTCACTCGCTTAACATTGGAGAAAAAGAGTGCTACTATTTCCACCCCCTGTCCTATTTCCCTACCCACCTCAAAATTTTAAGGACAAATGTAGCCCTTTGTAAAATGACTTTTAAGGACTTATGCCACCTCATTAAAATTTAATCCAACATATTGAAATTTTTTCATAATCAAAAAGAAAAAAAAGACTCTAATGCAACTTAACAATTTGAACCTTAACTCCTGCTATCATTTACCTTTTTTTTTTCCTATCTCTTCAACCTCTCCCCCTTTCCTGTTTGTTTTGCTTGCAACATCGTTCCCCAATCTTTCTTTTTTTGTCAATATCTCCCCCAATCAGTTTAGCCTTCTTTTTTTTTCCTTATTTCTTATACCTGCAGCTTCTCCACCCAATTGTAGAGGTTTGGTTTTTCCTTCTTCCTTCCTAAACCCTAAACAAACTCTCCAAAACAGAAGATTTTTTTTTTCTATACTCTCTTTATAATGGCTTAACTGATCTTTACATAATAATCAAAATCGTTCAAATTCAATTTAATTCAATTTAAGGTGACCTTTCTTTCTCAGCCCTGTCTTCTTATACGCCATCTACATTTGTCATTGCTTCGTACAACCTCTCCTAACAAACCCTCCAACTCAACAATGAGACCACCCTCCAATTCTCGGGTTCCAACCCCGAATTTTCTCAAGCCACCACTAAAACCAACCAAACTTGGAGAAAGGAAGAGGGAAAAAAAACCTATACAATTGGGTGGAGAAACCGCAAAGAAAGAAAGAAGAAAAAAGAAAAGAAAAGAAGAATAACGATTGTAGGAGTTAATTGTTAAGTTCCATTAAGTTTCTTTTGTTTATGTTTTAAATTATTGCATTTGATAAAAAGAAAATAATAATTAAAGGGTATTTTAGGAATAATGGTGGGTGGAAAGATATGATTATGTGTTTTAAAATTTATATGGTGGGTGGAAAGATAAGGTGGGTGGGGAAATAGGACAGGGAGGGTGGAAATAACAGCACTCGAGAAAAAGGGTTTTCGAGTTTCAGAAAATGGGAAAGGGGGTATTTGGGTGAGAAGGGGAGATTTGGAGAAGAAGGCTAGGGCTTTTACAAAATCTGAAATGAGGATTACCAATCGGGGTTGCTGCAGACCCAATATTTGCACTTGAGGCAAGGGTAAGCAGGAATGGATGAGCTGGGAGGTTATGCTGTTTTGCAACTTTTAAAACAAATTCAGTCAAAACCACGCAAGAGGTGTCATTGGTGAAGAGAGCACTGGAAATTGCAGAAATCAAGCAAATTCGACAGAGCAAATCCTTTGCTCCTTGGGTTTTCCACGAGCAACTTACCCAAATATTTGAACATATCTGCTCTTTCAAGGTAAATACTGACAACCATTGTCCCAAACAAAAGACCAAGGATTGGGAGATCAATAGCAGCATATGCTTGGTCAGGAGTTAAGACTCTAAAAATAACCATAAGCATTGCTCCTAGGAGAGACCCTGCAGTCCTCCCAATTGGCAGAAAAGGGACAGCTGGGAACACTGCCAATGCCCAAAAGACTGCAAAGGCAATTGAGCGAAGAACCACTTTCACAGAAGAAGCCATGACCATTTTTCCAACTTAAGAAGCTCAGATTTTGCAAAAGCCCTAGCCGCCTTCTCTAAATCTCTCATTCTCACCCAAATACCCCCTTTCCCCTTTTCTAAAACTCGAAAACCCTTTTTCTCCAATGTTAAGCGACTGAATCGAAATGGGGCCCAACACTCGAAACGGAATGTCTATAATACTGAAGGAATAGGTAACATGAGATAATTTTTAAAAGTATGGGGGATATTTTGAGATGTTTCGAAACACGGGTGGTAATCTGAGACAAGTTTGAAAGCACATGGGGCATGTACATCCAAATGTCCCATTCTCACCCAAATACCCCCTTTCCCCTTTTTTAAAACTCAAAAACCCTTTTTCTCCAATGTTAAGCGACTGAAACGAAATGGAGCCCAACGCTCATAACGGAACGTCTATAATACTGACGGAACAGGTAACGTGAGACAATTTTTAAAAGTATGGGGGTTATTTTGAGACGTTTCGAAACACGGGTGGTAATCTGAGACAAGTTTGAAAGCACAGGGGGCATGTACATAAATAAGCCTTTAGAATAACATAGAATCTAGAGAAGGAATTAAAAGGGTGTTTTTTTTCTTCTTTTAAAAGGAAATTTTTTTTCCATAATTACCAGGGTAGGGTCAAAAAATAACACCACACCAAATATAAAGACTCTGATCGCATAAAGCTGATGGCCTCCTGTGTAAAAGAAGCATCTTGAAATCCACAATAATGGAATGCATTTCAAGGTGTGGTCTGTCTTAAGAGTTCTCACCTCCAACACCTCCAATTCTTTACATGAATATTTACCACGAACCTCGCTCATAAGAGTTACAAGAAATGCACATATACATGTAACTGATAACAACTCACAAGTACGCTGAATTTCAACCCTATTTTATCGAAAGTGTTGGATTAGCTATCTGTTGTCCTGACCGTGTTCTCGCTCACCGTCTGCCGCACAAATTGTCCCCGTATGCGAGGTCGTTGTTCAGCCAGTTTCTTTCTGCTTTGATATCGAACCTGAAAAACCAACCAAAAACCAAATTCAGCAAACCCGTCTACATTTCTTTTCTGTTTTGATGAGTTCTGTTCAAATATTCTAAAGGAAATCAAGCATGCAAGAAAGGAGGCATTTAACAGATTTAACTTACTCAATTCACATCAATGTTTGCGCAAACAGGAAGAACTCAATTTAACAAGCCTTCCTTGGAGGAGCAAATACGGATAAGAAATTTTTGAAATCAAAATAGGGAGAAGAAATGAGTGGAGGTAATTTAAAAAACAATTTCGCAAAGGACAAACACCTAAATTATTCCTAAACCACTTATTAAGATCTAGCATTAGGATGAAACAACTGAAAATTAGTCACCTTTTTCCGGAAACATCTCTCCTTTCTTTTCTGACGAAACTTAGTCAAGGCAGCTTCTCTCTGCTTGAACTTGTTTTCATCTACTCTATTTCCACTAGCATCACCACTTCCACTTTTCCCAGCAACATCACTTTCCATGTTTGTACCACCTACATTTTTTCCAGTGGTGCTTCCGTTTTGCCCATTGCTCCCATGGTTACTGCCTGAAGCACTTCCGTTGACACTGTAATTTCCCGGATTACCTTCAACAGGCCCACTCAGAACATTGGACGATCCACAATGCGGAGCAGCTGCAGCCAATTTCTTCAAAGACAAATCGTTATGCTCGGGCAGGTGTTGTCCTTGCATGGTGTGGACAACATGGCGATGGACCTGACAGTGATCATAATCATGATGGAGGTTCTGAATTTGGAGTTGCTTCTGGGCATCTCTTGAATGAGCCAATACTGTCGTTGCCACATTATTAGCATTATCTACTAAAACTTGCTGGGTAGCACTCTTAAGGTCCTTTTTCACAGGTTGGAAAGCAGACGATGGATGCAGAAGTTGGACTGTAGATGCTGCTGCTGACTTGTTTATAACTAGAGATTTGGGAACATCGTTATTAGTTGTGGAGCCCATATCAATGTTATTGCTGCCTCCATTCGAGGATTGATTAGGAGGGTTATCGCTTGAATGAGGTCGAATATCACGAAAAAATTCATTTTTTGTAACTTCCCCACTATTATCTTGTGGAGAGTTGCTTCCAACATGCCCAGAAAGAGCCTTGTTAGCATTTGAGGCTGCGTTATACCTGCACAGGAAGAAATATGCTAAGGGTAACCATATAGAAATTTCAAGAGAACGTACAAGACAACTGTTTCAAACTCCCACTTTATCAGTAGACAATAGCAATATCCAGGTCCTTATGTTCCTCATACCTTGAAAAGGCTGAAGAGTCTGAACGTCTTAAGACATTGCGGTCATCCTGTACTGTTGTCTCAGTGCCTTTAACTCCTCTAAGTCTTTTCAAACTGAGCTCCACAGATGGTAGTTCATGAGTATTACTATTGGCTTTAGTGTTTATGTCTAAGGCCTTATACTGTCTGTTAGAAGCTTCGAATTGTGTGCTGTCCATCAGGGGATCAGTGAGATCAGTGACAACACCTGTTACAGTAGCACCATCGTACTTTAGCTTACTGGAAGGACTCTCATAGTTGAACTTCAGCTGCCCCTCATCAATCTGGTGGTCAAATTCACCGGAACCTATCTCAATCAGATTATTCTGTCTTGTTCCTGCTGGTTTGGTTGAAAAGTCATTAGCGTGCTGACGCTGTAAATCTCTATTACTGGATAGGCCTATCTCTAGATCTTTTCCCATTGCAAAGTTGTCTGAATAAAAAAACAGCTTAATCACTAAGAAAGTAAAACAAGTATACATGTGCGAGCGCGTGCACACACACACACACACACACAAACATATAAGGAAAATTGCATAATAACATGTGAATAGGATGCACAGAACCACACAGGTTTAGATAATTCCAGGAATACCATGTTCCTTCTGTGGTTGGCACTCCCTTGTTGCAGCTGGAGGGGCCAATTTGTTACCAAGTGATTCAGCGTTTGAGTGAACTACTTGGAACATGTGAATAGGATGCACAGAACCACACAGGTTTAGATAATTCCAGGAATACCATGTTCCTTCTGTGGTTGGCACTCCCTTGTTGCAGCTGGAGGGGCCAATTTGTTACCAAGTGATTCAGCATTTGAGTGAACTACTTGGGCGCAAGTACTATCAGGACACTCGGCTACCTGGTGCCATGAGAACACTTGTCGCGGACTGTCAACTTCTACAGCTTTTTTTGTCCAGGAACTCTGTAAAATGAAACACCAACACAGTGAGACTGCAGCGTACACATCTACGAGTCTGGGTCATTCTATGACTTTATTTTCTTAATTTTTTCTTTAAGGAGGTGATGATCCGTGTTACTCATCCAAAAAAAAGAACAACTTATCCCAAGTGTTATATTCTTTTGCATATCTGCAAAATTGTGGACTAATCCTTAAATTGATTAACAGCAATGCTCCTTTACTGGTGTGAACCTGTTCACAATTTGAAACCTATTAAACAAGAGTTATTGAAGTAACTTCCATCGATTACCATTAGGCACTGTATAGTATTGACTTTAATATGCATAACTAACTACACTACTTACATTATTAAAACAGTAACCTGTACTTTCTAGGACTCTCATAATAACTGAGTCTGGACGCTAGAGTTAAGAGTCAACACTATAAACAAGCAAAAGGCAATTACAAGTTATCTTACAGGATAGTAAACCCGTCATCAGTTTCCGAAAACCTAATACAGAAACAGATTACAATTCAATTAAAAACAATTAAATCATATGCTATCCTCAGCAGGACCAACATTATCAATCCCTTTAGCAACCTAAGAATAAGAGCTGCAAAACGAGAGTAACTGATGCACACATCCGAAAAGAAGTAAAGCTGCAATTATTCTATTGAGAGGAGTATACATTCCCTTCTCCTGACTAATGTGAAAATTCATATAATAGGTATGCACCATCCAAGATCTTTAGTATCCAATAACTACCATACCTGAGTGCCGCTCCCATTGTCACTTCCATCTCCAACATTCAAACCAGTGCTCGCATTATCTTCCTCATCATTGCTTCCACTATTGTTCTCAGACTTTGCAACACTTTTTGATCTTACAGACTTTTGAGTTTGTGTGCCGCTTTCACTTCCAGTTCCACTACCACTAGACTGAAAGAAAGTTTAGATACCAGTCATACAAAGAAAATTAAGAAACATAATATAAACTGCAACGTGAAACAAAATTACTAACCATTAAGCAAACATATTTAATATAAACTTATGTAATATCATCATATAAATAAAAAGCTCTTCTCATTAACAATGGCACTGCTCAACAACAATCACAAGAGAAAAAAAAGACCCTTCACAAAACAGGAGAAAAGTAAAGCATGTGAAGTGAAAACTACTTTTTATATATCAGTTGAGGAAGGTGAAAAAATAGGAAAATACAAAGAACTGAACAGCATTACACAGACTTGTGGGCAAGCATTCTAATACCAGAATGGAAAGTCATAATGACTCACACTATGGCATCTCCTCCAAATGTGCTGCCAGAGGTTCTTAAGCTCATTCTTTCGTATAGGCTTCACTAAAAAGTCAACAGCACCCTTTGACAAACACTTAAAGACGAGACCCATTGAATCATGAGATGACATCACTGCACACAAATCTCAAAATAGTTAGACATCTCTACTTTCTAAGCTGGCATAACTCAAAACTTATAACAGAGTATCATTACTCAATACAACTGTTATTGAGTTGGGCATAAAAAAAATTTATAAAAAAAAAAAACTTACTAATCACAGGAACATTTTTCCTCGTCTTATGGCTCATAATCTTGTTTAAAAGCCCAACACCGGATAAGCATGGCATAACTACCTCAGTTAAGACTAGATCAACATGATTAGTCAAATCTTCCAGAATCTTCCATGCTTGCAATCCATTTGCTGCTGCAATCACTGAAAATACGAAGAATTGAGCATCAAATCCTGGATTTTAAAAGATAAATATACAAAAAGGATGTAATGTACCAGGTAAATATACGATATTTGTGTGTGTACATGTGAAATAAAAGAGATATATGGATGCAGATATCATGTATTTTGCAAATGACAGAAAACTAACATTATTATTATTATTATTTTCAAATGCAACAACATATACATCTATGCTTTCCAGTAATCACAAAAGCATATGATAGCATGAAAGATCATAGCATCCACATTAAAAACGACAAAAAACAAAAGCTTGGACATGCAAACCCTGAAAGTCAAGTTAACAGGAAACTCAACCCGATAAAGTTGATAATGTATCCATTCACTTTTTCATAAACAGCAGTGTCTGGATATGGTCATACATATGAAGCATTAGGTGTCTCAGAAGCCAAATTACTAACCTTCATAACTGCAATTGCGAAGCAGTGCAGTGACAACATGGCGAGTACAATCATCATATTCCACCAGTAAAACCTTAAGAGATCTAACATGTAGAAACCTTTCCCAGCAAACCGTTGACCCTTGAGGCTGTTGCTTAACAGCCTGGACTTGAACACCCCCTCCTTCCCCACCGTTTACATCTCCAGCTATTCCAATACTTTTCGACTCATCTTCCTCAACTAACCTTCTTTCCTCATCTACCACTCCATTCTTAACCCTTTCCTTCCCGTCCCATGAACGGTGATTCAGCTCCAGCAGTTGCCTATCCTCATCACTATCAACACTCATCAGGATACTCTATCAGTCAGACAAAAGACTAGTAGTAAAAACGGCCCAAGTTCAGATTGAAAAAAAAACTTCTTGAATCGGGAAAAAGAATGGCGCATAGCGTTGGCTGCAAAGACCAAACCTCTGCAACTACAGACCCTTCTAAACCTAACACGATGGGTATTCACCAGTTACAAAGTGATGTCAAATGATAATCCGTAACCAAATATATATACAAGTGATGCCAATTTACACCAGATGTTGTTAGCTGGCTAAAAATGGCTTGAAACCCAACAAATTGCTTTCACCCTGTAAGACCAGAACACCATATCAGTAAAAAAAATACACCATAAGGCATTAACATCAAATTCTTTCTTTTAAAGGTAAGATGATACCAGTACAAATTTTTTTATATAAAAAAATCCAAATAATTTAAAATGGAGAACTTGGAACACTATTAATCTACAAATAATTGAAAGATGCATAGAATCAACAGAAATGATGATTTAAAAATCTCACATAGCGCCAATCTTCAACAACTATAAATGATATAGATGAACTTAGATGAGCTTCAAATTATCTAAACCAGAGTAGCCAAGTATATAATTCAAAACAATTTTTTTAAAAAAAAAACAGAGAAGAGAAGAGAAGTATAAAATCAAAGAAGTAACATGGAAGAAATCACCTGCAAAGCTTCATTAACCGCCATAATTGAGCTAGATCCAAACCGAAATTACCAAGAAAATCATTGTACTAAAATACAATATGGTCAAACAATAATTCCGAAAATCTTAGTTTGGATCTTCAAAAAATATCTGAATTTGGATATTTCTTAGATATTTTTGTACTATCTTTGCAGAGTTGGGACAGGCTTGACTGGACCAAGAAACATAAGACTGCAAACAGTTACGAGAGAGATAATCGGCGATCCTTTCGTCCAGGGGGAGAGGGAGAAGAGAGAGAGAGAGAGATGAGTAAAACTGTAAAAGATATGGAGCTGCGAGATCAGCTCAGCGACTGATGACGTGGACAAAATAAGGGTAGAGAGAAAGAGAGAGATGAGTAAAAGATATGGAGCTGCGAGATCAGCTCAGCGACTGATGACGTGGACAAATAAGGGTGGAGATGCAGTAGAAGTAGAACGTTCGAGAACGCCACGTCAGATGCAAGATATTTCCAGCTTGGCAGAAAATGGGGCCGAGGGCTGCTGAGGTGGACGAAATCTAAAGCAGTGAGTGCAAGGGCTCGCTTGGCACTTCTGAAGATCTCGGAGATCTGGTTTGCGACACGTGGCGGTATTGGATGGCGAGTACTGGAAGGGGAAACGTCGCCTTCATGGATTACCTACTCGCCAAATATCTTCCATGTGGTTGGTGCTGGTGGAAGTGGCGGTGGTGACGTGTTAAATTTTCGTCAGTTGTCCACACGCTTGGGCCATTTCCTTTTTTTGGGCCTGAATATTTGGCACGTCATATGAGTAAAAATATCCTAAAATATCTAAATGAGAGTGTGATTAGGGTGTTGCAAGTTGCAAGGAACATTTGGGGCCTGCTTTAAAAATTTTTTTGCTTTGCAAAAGACCCACCACTAGTGTAGTGGTTTAGAGTAATAGCTCTCTCTTGTTAATCAAAAGGTAATACTTGCATTAATTTATATGTCACATTAAGTTCCACGATGGTTAAATACATGATTATGTAACTTATTCGGAAATACCTTTGTCAACATTGTTGATTTAAGTTATTAATTTATGCGCTAAAACTGAACTAAGATTTTATGTGTAGCAATGAATGTTGTTAAACACTTAAACTACAAGAGCCTTTGCATTCAAATTATTTTAAAGTTAGATTAGAATGGACTGCGCTGCATTATTTTTTCACTGATTTGAACTTTTGGGTAATCACGGATTAAGTCTAAGATCATATAATAACTCTCAACAAATCCATTATATTTTTATTTTCACCATCCCACTTACTGTTTCTATATTTCATAATTTTAATATTTTGGATAGAGATATCTTCTTAACAATAATAATAAATTTTCAGAAAATGGTAGGCAGGAGCCTCTTCAAGTTGTCACTGTGCACTTTTGGCTAAAGGACAACCCATACAAATTGACTTTTATGAGCTTTCATGCGCAGCCTGCTGGATAGTGCTTACCTTTTGTAGAATATACTTCATATATTCATCTTCTTTTGGGAACTGGCCCTACTGCCTTCAAATCTTATCCAAATATGAAGATGCCAAAAGAAAAAGAAGAGGTGGGAAATTATGTGGAGGAGAGAAAGCTGTGGTCTGAGAGAGCTTGCTCATATTCGAATCTTGAGGAGATGCTTTTGGGCTATATAAGGATATTATTGCGATTCCATGGATTTACAGAGATCCTTCTCAACAGACATCACAAAACCATTGCTTCATTTGGAACCATGCATCATGATCCAGTGGAGAAAATGGATGCCGGAACAAACATGAAGTGCGTAGATGAGGTTGAGGAGGAGGAATATTCATTGTGTGTGACACAGAATTCAGGGTTTCGCATATCAGATCAGCCTCTAATGTTCTTTATCAGAAATGTCAAGCTTCACTTTTATTTTCTTTGATGGAAATCGAAAAAAGGCTTAATATCATGGATCCGGATGCTCTGTTTGGATTTTCGGCCGCCCGGATGCTTTGTTGTTTAAGGTATCATATTGGCTGATTGCAGGAAACATTACCAGATTGTTTTTATACAAAAAGCCATAACAACTGGATAGGGAGGGAAAAATGTATTTTCTTAAATTAGAAAGAAGATATAATTTTGTAATTTCATGAAAAATTTACAGATGCGACTCCAAGGACATATACAATCTTTGTCATGGACAGATTGGCAGCGTTCAAGCACTAGGAAGTGCATGCAACGTAGCTATCAACTGCAGCCAGCCATAACCAAAAAACCATAAAGGGTAAAAGGTACACCAACAATTAAACACGACTCTTCTCTACAATTTTTCTTCTTCTTTCTTTCAAGGTTTCTGCTGTCGGTGAAAGCGACAAAGTATCACCAAACGACTGTACTGTTCAAAACAACACGGGGGCACGCACGCACAATCATGATGCATATAGTCTAACCACATTGATTTACAACAAAATCACTATAACCTAATCGCGCATCAAGTTTAAAAGGAACTACTTTGGTAAAATGTACAGCACATTCTATCTTGCACCGCTCAAACTTCTGCAGTCAAGAGCTGGTATTGTGCCGAAATTCAATATCTGCAGCTGATAACTTGCTGATTGGCAGTACTTGAGCCAATCAACTCGGCCAGCTGCAAGAGGAATCTGGAAAATAATAGGTAGAAGAACAAAACTATATAACAACCAAAGACCCTGCCGTAATGGACCTGTATCATATTCATAACATATCTTAGCATGATTGGCTCATCACCTTATACCAAACTTATCTGAAATAAATTTATAAAGTCGCAGGGGGCAAAAATGAAAAGAAAAAAATAGGAACAAGTTTAAGTTGAGGGCCATCAAAAAATTCCCTCATTTATTGTGCCCCACAAGACGCAATTTGCTATATTAATCAATCATAAGTTACAACAATACAGTATCATTATCTAGCCTCTTCTCCTGAAGCTTATTGCTGCCACAAAATTGTTAGTAAATAAATCATCCCTAAACCAAACAATACTAGACGTCTCTCTTCAAATGCAATATAACTGAATTCTCTCCATGAGAAAACAACAGACCAAAAAATTGAAAGTGTCCATAGACCCTAGCTCGCACCTTAAGCGTCTAGAGAATCACATATTCACCTTTACAGGCGCAATGCAACAAATCATGCTGCAGCAGACTGCTTCTCCTTGTATTCATCAAGATTAAGAACTTCAAGCAACTTTGGCCAAGACTCTGGGATCCCTCCTGGCAAATCAAACTCCAACAGTTTCCCTCGACTACGGTAGAATTCTTCTACAGGCCGACTCTGCATTGTCCATTAGGAATACAAACCATCAGAAAGACATTTGAATACAACATGGAAATTAAAATATTTTCTCTTTCTTCCCCCAAAGGAACCTAATACGCCTGCAACCAGCACTAGAAAATAATGGAAGGCACTTTCCCTATAAGCCCTTTTGTATTTACGTATGTTATTCAACTGTTTCCATGGTCAATCATGATATGAAAATAAAGAAATACCTTCTCATTGTATACATGAATCCGATGTTTAACCACTTCTTCAGTATCATCGGCTCGAGTAACAAGCTTTGACATACAATGTGGAGGTGGAAGAAGCGGAGCCATGCTAATTGCAGGACTCCCATTCGAGTCCTTAACATTAATGGAGGCCACATTGAAATTTCCCCCACACTGACTACACATTCTCCTCCCAAGGCATTTCTCAACCAACACATCTTCCCGGAGCTTCAGATTGAGCACCAGGTCAATCTCCGTCACCCCTTCCAATATTTCCTAACACACATACAGACAATCAATCCTTCAGCACATTTTCACCAATTCAGTAATCCATTACTCATTTGATCAATACAAATAGTTTAAATCGGATCATATAAAACCCACCTGGAATTATCAATTTAAGAGCTTCGTCATACAATGAATCACATTATACAGTTCAAATCTTACTCTACAATACAAGTGTACAACAGCTAAGACACTTACCGCTTGTCTTATGGTTCGAGGAAACCCATCAAGAATAAAACCCAGTTCCCCTTTAGCTCCCCCAGCCTCCAATCTCTTCGACAACAAGCTTATTATAATTTCATCAGAAACCAACTTCCCCTGGTTCACAATCTCTGATAACTGCAACACACAACACAAAGAACACAAAAAACACACAAAAAAAGATCAAAACCCAACAAAAAATGCAGATCTGAGAAAATAGAAGAAGCGAGCAATCAAAAGAATCAAAACCTCTTTAGAGAGAGACCCAGAGGCTGCAAGCTCTTCGCGGACGAGATCTCCAGTGGCGATGTGAGGAACGCCGAGAAGATTAGAGAGCCGGCTCGCGTACGTGCCTTTGCCCACGCCCGGTGAGCCCAAGAAGACCCACTGTACGTTTCGATCCTTGGGGTCCTTGATCGAGAGATTGGGCTTGGGCCCCAATCGTGGGCTATATGGCGAAGCGCCATGAGAGCTGGGCTCCGGTGCTATGCCCGAGTAGAAGCACCGGCTTATGCGTGAGACGGAGGAGAGTGATGTGAACGAGGGCTTTGATAGGCGAGTTAAGGCCGCCATTGAAATGCCGAAGTTTGCAGAGAGATGGGAGAGAGACTGAGAAAGTTAGTTGGAAGTTAGAAGCGTTTGGTTTTATGCCGCGCAACCCTAACGTCGTTCTCTTTTTTATCATACTGAAAACGGCTTGTCGTTCGTAATGTTTTGTTGAAGGGACTGCTCACGAGTTGCCACGTGTAGCCTCGTTTCCCATAAAATAATGAAATAAGCCAACGGTCGTAACGTCGCCACTTACTCGGCTGCTTCTTTCCTCTGAGAAACCATGGCGGTTACTCTCTCTGTAACATTCTTCTCCACCACACTCCCGCCAAAGAAGAACACCAATTGCGCCTCGACACGTGTAATTTCGAATCTGAATATCGGCAGCCTTCTTCCCAATCTCAATAGCTGCAAGAGACTGATCAAATTCTCACCGCGGCAAAGCCACGTCGTAGCCTCTGCAGTCTCTGGCTCTCCCGGCAAGTTTTCGTTTTCTAATAGCCTGTTTGGTTTCCGAGAAACTGATGGAAAAGAAAACAATTACATATTTTATCTATTTTGTTGTAATCGTGCGTGGATGTGGAACAGGGACCGAGTCTTCTTTGAACGGTGAAGATGCAGCGAGTTTATTGGAGACGGTGAAGGTGTTTGATTTGAATGGAAATGGAATCCAGATTTCGGATTTGTGGAAAGATAGGACAGCTGTCATCGCATTTGCGCGCCATTTCGGGTAATGTTCTAGTATTAATAATTGAACTAGTATAATCTGCAATAAATTTTGCTTAGTAATTTCATTTTCTGCTTAGTTTTTCTTGATTAGTAATTGTTAAGCTAAATAGGTTAAAAATTAAATTTTTGTTTAATTTTCAGATGCGTATTTTGCCGCAAACGGGCTGACTATCTTGCATCAAAGAAGGTAATTACCCATTAATAATTTATCACTGTATAGACTTTGATACAAGCTTGTCATCAACTTGTTTAGTTTATATTTTAATGATGCAAATTTATAAGCATTACAAATTTGAATAAGTTTTACTATATGGTAATTATTGGATGGGATTCTTGTCAATTACAGAAATAGGAGATGCCTAGTTGCCTTAAAACAACACAAGGGTACTGGCTTTCTAGCTTGCTTGCCTAAACACATTTCATATGTTGACAGGATATAATGGATGCATCTGGTGTGGCACTTGTTTTGATTGGACCTGGTAGCATTGATCAGGTTTGCTCTGAGAAATCATAGATAAGCATGTCAGCTTAATTAATCTTTAATTAGGTAGGTAGAGGTGGTGATTTCATGTTCTTACATTTCTGTATTAATGTATGACTTCCATCTGCCATCTGTGGAAGGGAAGGAGTCTCGTAATTTCGGCTATTTCCCTGTAAATTCAGGGATGTGACATGGCAAAAATACGGAAGAGCACTTCTTATCATTAACACTTTGCAGTTTGTACCAGATTGTGAATTGAACCTTGCCAAAGCTCACTAGCCAAGGCTTCATTATCTATTTCTTGTTCTGATTTACCGTTTGGTGTAAATCCTATAAACCTTTGTCATAACCATATGCAGTAACTTGTTATAGGGAAAAGAATTCGCTGAGCAAACAAAGTTCAAAGGAGGTAAGTTTCAGAAGAGCAGCTTTTACTAAATCTGTTATAATTTTTCTCCCTCTAAAGGCATCCCAGTCACAGAACTTCCTTTTTTTTCATTCCAGAAGTTTATGCAGATCCGAGTCACTCATCGTATGAGGCATTAAGATTTGTTTCTGGGGTCTTAACCACATTTACTCCCAAAGTATGTAAGCAACATTGTATGTTTTTTTATTAATGTGACGATGCATAGACGTACTAACTGCTTATAGTTAGAAGGGGGTGCTTCTGAAGTTTCTAAGAATTTCTTACAAAAGTAGGACTTCTTATCTAAGTTGCTTCTGCCACATTCTAGGCAGGTCTTAAGATAATAGAGCTGTACATGGAGGGTTACCGACAAGACTGGAAGCTTTCTTTTGAACAGGACACCGTAGCTAGAGGCGGCTGGTATTTTCTTATATCCATCTTACTACAAGTATCAGATTTGTATCATCATGAGAAGATTTACAAGTTGTCACCTTCTGTTATAGTTTTTGTTTTAGCAAGTAATTAGCACAAACTTTACATGTGTGACGTTGTTTGTTTGGCAGGCAGCAAGGTGGAATTCTAGTTGCGGGTCCTGGTAAAAGTAACATCCTGTACATCCACAAGGCAAGTTTTCTATCCTTCTTTTTGCTTGGGACTTAATAGACTTGTTGGTTAATCATGCGGTTGTAACCAGTTCAGATTGAAACTTCAGACCGCCAGATAATCCCAAGACTATCCATTTTAATTAGGACAATATAAAATCTGGAAGTACATACATAGTTCTTAAAGCATATAATGACTCAATATGTACAAGTAGAGCCTTCGAAGGATTTTCTCTTTCGAGTTAAGACAGTAACTTATTCAACACTGTTGTTTAAATCACCAGAAAATCTGGCAATATTTGCTGATAAGACAAGACAATTCATTTTGATTAAGAAAACAGAGTAGAGGGAAGTACACATATATGTAGTTTTCAAAGCATACCAATGAGTCGAAATATACAAGTAGATATTAAGATCAGTTCTTTTGCTAGTGATTTGTGGCTACTGTGTAATTTCATGTCTTTGCTTTTGTAATGGAGTAGGATAAAGAAGCCGGGGATGATCCAGATATCAAAGATATTCTAAAAGCATGTTGTGGGGATGTAAATTCTGTATAGTCTTTACCTTTCTCATGTGGATTGTGAATTCTGCGTAGTCTGTGGTCACTTGAAAGGAGGCTATAAGAGCCTAGGAAAATATACACATATCCCATTCACATTGTATCGCGGTAGATATGAATGTGCTTCTTTTCTTGATTCAACTGGCTCATGAAGTTTCATGGATGTGAAGAACTATTGTAAGATCTGAGATTTGTAATTAAATTAAAGCAAAACGCAAGCTTAGACTGTCAGTATTGTGTTATTTTTTGATTCGTGTCCTCATTCATACATATGGTTTTTGTGCAACAAATTAAACTTTTCTTTTATGTATATATTTTGATTTTAGGTATCGATTGTGAAATTACCTGTAGGATGACTAAGAATCCCTAGAGGAGGAGGGGAGGGGGGTGAATAGGCCAGTTTAAAATTATAATCAAATAAATAAAAATAAACTTTGGTAGCAGGATTGATATGGCTTATCAATCCTGAAACGTGCATAACATAAAATAAAGGAACACAGAGAATTATTTTACATGGTAAAACCCCACCTTTGGGGAAAATCCACGGGACTCCTCAGTCCAAAACAAATCCACTATAGAATGATGATTACAATAAGCACTCGCACACTTATCCTAGACACATTCTATATAATGCTATAGGGGCTCACTTATCCTAAACACATTCTATATAATGCTATAGGGGTTGTGGTGGGTGAGGGGGTTATGAGAGGGGTTCAATCCCCCTATCCAACAAGTGAGAGAAAATATTGGATTTGAACTTTTTAATGATTGAATGGTTAGATTGAACCCCTTCACCAAAAAAATCCCCCTCATTGTCCACAAAGTGAGGAGAATCTAAATAGTTAGACCCAAGCTTGGAAGCTCAATGTTGATTTTGATTATTTCAAAAACAAAATAGAGTGTTCCTTTTTTTTTTTTTCTTTTCTTTGCTTTTGATTAGGAGAATTATTTAAAAAAAAAATTGAAGAAAACAAAAAGACAGGTATCTTTGAGGTTTCCCCTTCCTTGATGTGTTGGTATAATATGATTCGAAATTTAAATGTCCAGGCTTCGAACCAAGAACAATACTTAAACTAAGAAGAAGAAAGAAAAAAAAAGATGCTTTTCTTCTTTTTGAGATCACAAACAGAGGACAATCTTACATAGTTTATATTTAAAATAACAAAATAAAATAAAAAATAAAAAAGATGCTTTTTTAGTTTCTTTGCTTTGGCTTTTGATTAGGAGCATCATTTAATGATGAAGAAAACAAAGACTGAGGTTTCCCCTTCGTCGATGTGTTGGTATCATATGATTCGAAACTTAAATGCCCAGGCTTTGAACAAGAATATTATACAAACAAATATTGCTTGATTTGCAAGTCTAATATAAGTTCCTTTCTTCCCATCTCTATATAAATCCATAACATGACGTTGAGAGACACATTGCTTTTGAGTAACAGCAGTTCCTGTTGTTTTTGCTGTGTACGTGAACAAACTATAACTAAGATGTCAGAAATTGTTACTTTTGGAGCTGAGGGGATACTGACGAAGGTGGCTTCACTTGCCCAACAAGAATTCAATCTTCTGCGGGGATTCAAAGGAGAACTCACAAGGCTGCGTGAATCATTGTCCACGGTTCAAGCCATGCTACGAGATGCCGAAAAATCACAAGTTCAGGCCGAGTCAGTCAAAAAGTGGGTGAAGGAGCTTGAAGACATAGCTCATGATGCCGATGATGTGTTGGATGAATATGAATATGAAGTTCTCCGGCGTAAGGTAGAAGTGCAAGACCAGATGAAGAAAAAGGTACTCAATTTCTTTTCACTCCACTACAATCCCATTGCATTCCGTCACAAAATGGCAGATAAAATCAAGAAAATCAACTCATCTTTAGTCAATCTGAAGACTGATGCAGCTAGTATTGGTCTAGTTGCAAATTCGACATTCCAAGGTGGAAGCTCTCATGATGCAGGAGTTGACAGGGAAACCGTCTCCAGCTTTGCTCAAGACGAAAAGTACATAAGGGTGAAGGTTGTGTCAGAGATAGTAACAACCTTGATCGACTCAAGCAATACTCAAAAGAATTCTCTCTCGGTTAAGCCCATTGTAGGACTTGCGGGCTTGGGAAAAACAACTTTGGCTAAATCTATATATAATCATGATGAGATAGGCAGACAATTCACTATAAAAATATGGATATGCGTATCTATTCCTTTCGAAGTCAATTCGATTTTAAACAAGATGTTGGTACATTTTAAACAAGAAAAGGCTCAAGAGAAGGAAGCAGCACGCAAAAATCTTCAAGAACATCTGAAAGGAAAAAGATATTTGCTCGTACTCGATGATGTTTGGAACGAAGATCCTGACAAATGGAATGATTTGACGAATTGTTTGTCAAGTGTTAAAGATACCCAAGGAAGCAGCATTCTTGTCACTACCCGTAGTGAGAAGGTTGCAAAAATCGTGCAGACACTTCCTATGTGTAATTTGGGAAAACTATCAGACGATCAATGTTGGCTCATTTTAAAGAACAGAGCATTTCTGGATGACAGTGCTCCTTTGACTAAAGATCAAGAGAGAATTGGAAAGGACATCGCCAGAAAGTGTGAAAATATTGTGTAAGGAGTTCTTTCTATTTTTCTTTCCATTCTAGCATATCTACAATTCAAACGAAGGCTCAAACATACCACTAATTTCACAAGTAAAATGAACAAAATACCACATAATAACAAGGATTATATAAAGAAAAAAATCAGTATGGGCATATACATCAGTAATCCAAATTTACAGAAAAATATTAGTACTATTGTCGATTAGATGAATACCTGTCTGTGGTTGAAAGAAGAAGCTAGAAGGAGATCGAATTAATGTGGCTACCTTTCTGAAAACTGTTTAAAAATTTATTTAACATAACTACACGGAGCCTAGAAACGATCTAGCAATTCCCATAATACCATCCTTTATTTTTAAAAATGACATCGTCTACCACCACCACTCACTACTGGCGGAGCCAGTGCATGCCCAAGTGGGCACTGGCCCCTCTCAAATATTGTTATACATACAATTTTATGTTAGTATATTATACAAATATTATTAAATTCCTCACAAATTCTATAATGGCCACTATTTTCTTTGTTTCTCTTTCATTTTTATGTCTAAATTTCTTTTGAATTGCATGTATTTTGTTATCATAAAAGAGTGATAGGTTATTCATACAAAAAGTAAAGAAAAAAAAATAGAGAAAAGTGATAAAATTAGGGATTTCTTACAAACTAGGTTGATTTGTCATAAAAGAAAGTGTTTGAATTTTTAAGGGTGCCCCCTCTTACTTAAATTCCTAGCTCCGCCACTGCCACCACTATCACTACCTTACCTCCACCCTCATCACCACCACCACCACCAACCCCACCCACCACCTGCG
>NW_018922287.1:159325-193192 GCF_002207925.1 Prunus avium | reverse complement strand
CTAACTTATGTGAGGCCCCAATTTAAGGTTCGCACAGGGCCTTTAAAATCTCAAGACCGGCCTTGGTTTACATCAATTGTTTTATGTTCCTTTTTGAATGTTTCGTTTTGGTTTTTTTTCTTCTTCTTCTTGACGTTGTTTCTGTTGCTGTGAACTTACGACACTAGCTTCCCCATGATTTTTTTTAGACTCTTAACGTGGACTCTATACTTCCTTCTTAACGTTGAAACTTTCAAATGAATCAAAGAGAGAAGTGGGGCTCGGTTGACTTAAGAAACAAAAGGTGCGAAAATTCTGTGGTGCATCGGCTGTACCGGTCATCCAAGGGCTCATATTTCATTTTTAAAATGAAGGGCTGAGATTGAATGATGACTTGTTTAGCCATTTTTATTAAGGAGCACGTGAAATACACGTGACTTAGAAAACAAAGAATAACCCCTCGCATGCACTGGTCACTAGAGATCGAAAGCTATGGAAGGCCACGACGACGACGTTTCAATAGAGGACGCAGTCGACGTTACAAAGAATAACCCCTCCCATATTGTACATAAGTTAACTTTGGGGAAATGTAGTCTGTTAAAAAAATTATGAGTCTACAATCGTACTTGTCATCAATCATACGGGTCTAGGAGGGTCTTGCAGTCCACATCCTGTCTAAGCTTGGCGAATGACATTGTTCCAGAAGTGCATTTGAAAAATCATATTGTTGTGAATGTAGAAGATATAGAGTTCCCTTTATTTGAGTTTTTATTTGAGGTTTCATATACTTCACAATTGAGGAATCAGATGTTTAAGTTGCTCAGGCTCTTCCATAGTTCTCTTTTGTTCCGTCAATCACATTCTTGACACATTATAATTATGTGGTAGTTTCGTTTAGGACATTGCTTGGCTCCCCATTACACGTGGATCACAGTCTGACACATTTAAAAGTAACTTATTAAAATTTCGAAAGTAAGTTTTCGCACACGTGTAAGATTTTGATTTGTCTATAAGGAGAAATGACTCTTTACATCCAAGGAGCCAAGTATTTTCCTTTTGTTTATTAACAATTGGGTATGACAATTGATTTAACAAGTGAATGTGCATACATATATATAATGCGGTCCATAAGTGCAAAAGGTGATTTAAAAATATGGGTTTTTAAAATAACTCAAAAGAAAAGAAACAACATAATAGAAAAGTCTATAAGATTACAAATTATTATTTATTTGATAGAAATAAGATTGTACATTATTCTTTACTAGCCTTTTCGCACGCACTTGAGAGAGTTTTTTTTAAAAAAAATTTAAATTTTAGTTTAGAATTAAAAAAGATAATGGGTAGTTGTTTTCCATAAAAATAGGATCCAATATCCGATTTTTCTTTTAATTTTAATTTTTTTTAAATATGAAAATGTGTGAATTTACCATATTATCCTCATTTAATTAATAATTTCAATTCTTAATGTTTGCATTAATCAAGTGCATTTTCTGGTATTTTGAATGTTTCACCATTCTATGCCTTTTGCTTTATATATATAGATTATTTTATTAATAAAGTTCTAGCATTCGAAAACCAATTTAGTTGGTTTTTTCTTCTTGATGAGTAGCAGATTAATACAGGGGAAAAGGGACATGCTTATTACCACCGCAATAGCCACGAGCTGCTCCAGCAGTCTTGCCATATTTTTGCCAGCACAAATTATTGCAAGGCTTCTCTTGGCAATTAGGCATGTACTCCATCTTCCCACAAGCACTAGGATTCTCTGCATTTCCTCTATCCCCTCATCTCTTTCTTGAATTATTATACGACATGGTTCACATCCCCTCGTCTTATTGCAATTATTTTCTGACTGGGAATCAAGGGGGAGCTAGCATGGGACCAGTGTGGTCCCAAGCCTTCACTCCATTTTTTCCTCTTCTATTGGTATATATGATATAAAATATTATAATATATTAGATAAGTTTTAGGATATTTATCTTAAAATAAAATAATATATTAGATTCTTTTAGTCTACAAATTAACCATAAAATTTCTTGATCTTTCTCCTACTCATCTTCCTTAAATCTTCTAGGTTAGTTTATGACATTTGCACTAAAAACTCCTAAAGTTTTAACCTTTCTTTCTTTTCCTTTTTTTTTTTTTTGATGAATCCAAGGTATCCCCCGCACATAGGCGAGGACTAATCCCTCAAGCCGGGTCGGACCCCATTCGGGGGGCAAGCTCTCCCAATGATGGCTGCTCCATTCACAAGGCTCGAACTCGAAACCTTGCTTAAGTCTTTCTTTTCCTTTTTTGTTTAAAGCTTTATGAATTTTTTATTATTCTCTTTTTTTTTAATGCATGAAATGGGTACCTTAATATTGTGCTTTATGAACTCTTAATTTCTATATTTTTTCTCTATTGGAATATAAATTATTAATTTTTAAGTCTTTAATAGTGTAGATGATGAAATTATTATTTAACCAATTTAAAATATGAAATTCATGATATTATGAAGAGAAGACAAGTTTTATAAAGGCCCCCTCTAATGTGAAATCCTGGCTACGCCACTGCTGGAATAATCATTTACCTTACACCATATTTTCCTACATCTTATCATGATTTGTTTTCATTATTTTCTAAAGTCTATTTAAGAAGAGTTAGGATTTCCAACCAAATACACCATCTTCTTCATTCTCATCATTTTGCTTCAAAATTAAAGCTGTCAATGGCTTCACGAAGCAAGGCATTACAAATGCTTTTAGATTCTGATTCTGATGAGGACAATCATCAACAAAGAGTGGCAATCTCCATTGCTCACCATACATCATCGATGAATGAACATGGTAATAGGCGAAGCAAATCATTGCAAGGCTTCTCTTGGCAATTACGCATGTACTCCATCTTCCCACAAGCACGAGTTGATTGTGCCACTTCTTCATCTCCTGCACCACTCAATATATTCAACAAACACATTTATGTTTTCACTCATATATCTTTAAAAAGCAACAAAATTATCAACAATCAATACAAATTTCTACTCTGAATTTTCAGCCACAAGTGGCCTTTTCAATTTCTTTGTTTTTCTAGAAATATTCCCAAGCAATATATTAAAGACTAACGACCAATATTTTTTGCTGTTTTCTTTTTATTAAATGTTACAATATAGTTTATATATTTTTTATATGTGTTGTTCTCTTATTTGATAAGTATAAAAGATATGAACTTGTAGGCACGGAACTAGGATTCAAAAATAACTAGGGCTAGCTAACTTTTAAGTCAATTTTTCAAGGCTTATTTACTGTAGTATCCCCTGAAACTTCGGTTAAATCTCACCTTAACTTTGATTTTATGTTTATCTTCATTAATCATTTTGTCAGTTTTGATGACGTGACATGGCTATTTAGCCTTTTTACCACATATAATGATGTGTCATGTGAAGGGCCCACTTTGTTCTTTGTTTAAATTGAATTAAATATAAAATAAAATAATAAAATAATGTAATTACTTGTTTAATTTTATATATATATATATATATACAGTTATTCTCTTATCCGGATGTCCGCACGTTATTATCGTGCGGATCCTATTGTAAACAGGCAGGAAAACAGAGAGGGGTAGTACAAAATACACTGCGTCCGCACGATAATAACGTCCGGATGTCCGCATAAGAGAATTTCTGTATATATATATAAATGGAAAAATTAATAAATAAAAATTTTGGTTGACAAAAATAAAAAAAAGGAAAAAAAAAAGAGTTCTTCCAATATAGACCTTTACAACTACTATATCCTAGTCATGTACCCATCTACTTTTAAATCTTTACTAAAAGCCCAAATTTAAAATAGGTTGCCATGTGAGATAGATTTGTCCTAATATTATTCACTAAATTACATTATATGCCACCTACCTTCATATTTAATTTATAATTTATTTTCAAGCATGTGCCAATCCCTATAATAAACCAACAAAAAATCCCTAAATTACATATCCAATAAATAATTTCCCTATAAAAAAATTATAAATATGTATATAATATAGGTAATTTATTTATATAAAAAAGGATCCGTTACTTTGTAATTAAAATTTCTATAAATATTTTTATAAATTAAAAATAGGTACATTATTTACACACACACACACACACAAAAAAGGTTTTTTTTATGTCAGAAAATATGTATGTTGTGTAATTGAAATTTCTGCACATTTTTCATAAATTAAAAATAGGTACATTTTTTATTTAGAAAAATAGGTATGTTATTTATAGGTACACAAAATAGGTATATTTACAAAAGATATGTTATTTATAGGTACACGTATGTTATTTATAGGTACACAAAATAGGTATATTTACAAAAGATATGTTATTTATAGGTACACAAAGTAGTTATATTTATAAAAGATATGTAAAAAATAGGTATATTATTCATAAAAAGGGTGGAAAAAATAGGTACATTATTTTATGCTAAAACATGATAGGTATATTAATGTTTCCTCATAAATTTAATAAGCCCTAAACGTGACATTTTTAGATACTGAATATTTTTATTTTTTTTAAGAGAAAAAAAAATTACCTTAAAAATTCCTAAATTTAAGTCAATTTAAAACACCATTTCCGTATCTAAAAACACACCCTTTGAATATGAATGACATTGAATTGCAGCAAATATGTTCAAAGTATATTCAGCATAGTCAATGGAGGAAACAACAATTGCAATTACGTAGGAGTATTTTGGGAATCAGAAAATTACAATAAACCAAATCTTGAGCTTCATAAGGTAACTTGATGAGGTGGATCCTTGTCATGGATTTTTTACTTATAAATTATTAATAGGAACAAAAAGTGATGGATTGCAGTTAAGGAAAATTCAATTTGGAGGAGGATACTTGGTATGTATAGTAATAATAATGCCTCATAGTACCATACAATAATTTCTCTGAGGTCAGATGCTTGCTTATGTTAACTTTATGCATTGTAGTGTTTATTTTAAAAAATATATAGTTCTAATTAAATTTTCATTTATTAGCTCAAATTGTGACACTAAATGATATGATATATTTTGGTGCAGAACACTGAGATACATGTCTTAGAGCGGAATATTACAGTGGTAACGGCACAACAAAGGGATGCTTTGGAGGATAATGGATTTTCATTTGTGCATTGCAAAATAACTGGCACTACACATGTGAGGAGTACATACTTGGGCAGGGCTTGGGGGAGCAGCCCCAGTGTGGTGTTTGCCTACACCGACATGGCCAACGTTGTCCATCCTGAACGATGGAACGACTTTGGCCACCCTGAACGTTCCAAGTAAGTTATATATTTTCATTATTTTTCTAAAATGTTTTCTTATACTTGGATCCTTTTTTTTTAATTATTTACATATATATGTGGTAATTTTTGTAGCAATATGTTCTATGGAGAGTTTCAGAATTCGGGTCCAGGGTCAAACATAAGCGGGCAAGCACGCTACACCAAAAAGCTAAGTGATGCAGAAGCCAAATCTTTCCTCAGCCTTGGCTATATTCAGGGTTCCAAATGGCTTCTTCCTCATCTAAATACAAGATCCAGACATAGTATAGTTTAAGAATAGGAAATATATACATACATTTATAATTTCCATATTTCTTAGGTGAGATTGAGCAAAGAGCGCTGCCAATCCTATACGTATATACAATACATGCACACAAGCAAATATGTACATCTCATATACGTATTCACCTACGAAAAAAAACTAATGTAGTTAAATAGTTTGCTCTGAAACTTCCCGTTTATGGTTTTGAATTTATAGCCATGGAAATTTTATATATAAGATGAACATGTTCACATTATTTTACAAGTTGACGTTATTTCTTCATCTAGAATGTGCACAAGAATTCCTAATTTATTTGTAAGGTTTCTAGTTAAAATCTACACAATAACTTCCTTTGGGCCAGCCATTAGAAGTCGATTGATACAATGGCGGAACCAGGAATTTTTTTAGGGGGGGGCTTTTTCTTTTTCTTTTTCTTATGGGAGATATGTTATATTACATATTTTTCTTAAAACAATCAAGTTCATTCACATACCAAACAAATATAATGATATACTATTATATTCCTTTCCTTTTTAAAAAAAATCTTGTTGTAATGGTGTTTTTGTCTTACTTTATTCTTTTGTGTGGGCTTAGAAAAACAAAAGTATTGTGTTGTGCTAATGGGCTAACATTGAATTATAGTATGTTTGTTTATATATTAAAGCTTAAACTGAAAATTTAGCCCCATGCTACAACCCATGGGAGCCTCTTGCTAGTTCCGCCACTGATTGCAAGTCTCTGTCGGGTAAGAATTCTATAGTGAGGGCCTTATCTAAGGCCTTAAATGAGGTCCTATCCTTTAACCGTTGGATCAAATTAGTTAGCTGTTTGATCACATTAATTAGTTTGATCTAACGGTTATGAGATTGTGCCTCATCTGAAGGCCCTCACTATAGAATGACTCCTCTCTTGAGTGGCTTCCTAGAAGGGCCATGTCCATGCAACAATATTAAAAACCTTCAATTTTTGGAGCCCATTACACGTCAATTTTGTCTCTCCTCTTTGTTGCCTTTTTTTCTGTTTGGTTTGATCTGAACGCGTCAAATTTGTCCTCCTTGGTTTCACATTTCTAGTTTCCTTTCTTCACATACTAGTTTTCTTTCTTTCTGTCTGTGCGGTTCCTTTTTCTTTTTCTTCTTGGAGATACTGTTCCACAAAGAGTTTAGCGACGTTTTTAGTCAAGTTCATTTTGTGATATTTACCCAAACAATTAGACAAGTCGTCTCTCTCGCACAATTAATAAACACTTGTTGACCATAAAATGAAGTTCCCATTGACTGGTGCACTTCAAAACTTCCTAGTACCTCACACAATCCAGGGGCTGTGTTTGTGGTAAATATCAAAGTTGATAGGGCAACAGTTGGGTTTCCTCCCAAATTTAACCCTCTTCACAATCTATAAAACGGGGAAGTTTTGCCACACAAAAAGCAACAAAGAAAAGAAAAAGAAGCAAAAAAAAAAAAAAAGAAATCATGAAGGCTGCAGGCTCATTGGGTGTGATTGTATGCTTGTTCTTGGTGGTGGTTGGTGTTTTGGTTGAGGTGGTTCCAATGGCAGAAGAAGAAGTAAAAAAATAATATTTTTACCATTCTCTATCTTTTGCTTTATATATCTATATATATATAGCAAAAGGCAGAGAATGGTGAAACATTCAAAATACCAGCAAATGCCCTTAGTTAATGCAAACATTAAGAATTGAAATTATTAATTAAATGAGGATAATATGGTAAATTCACACTTTCTCATATTTAAAAAAATTAAAATTAAAAGAAAAATTAGATAATGGATACTATTTTTATGGAACACAACTATCCATTATCTTTTTTAATTCTAAAATAAATTAAAATTTTTATGAAGCCAAATGATTGCACTTAGATAATTGAAACTAGCCTCTCTGCACGCGCTTCCGCGCCTGCGAGAGGCTTTTTTTAAAAAAATTAAAATTTATTTTAGAATTAAAAAGGATAATGGGTAGTTGTGTTCCATACAAATAAGCCATTATCTGATTTTTCTTTTAATTTTAATTTTTTAAAATATGAAAAAGTGTGAATTTACCATATTATCCTCATTTAATTAATAATTTCAATTCTTAATGTTTGCATTAACCAAGGGTATTTTCTGGTATTTTGAATGTTTCACCATTCTCTGCCTTTTGCTTTATATATATAGATAAATTTATTTAGTTTTCTTATTTTATTGGAATAATTTTCAATGACTTTATTGCCTGGACTGAAACTTAAGACGCTATATAAAATAACGATACTGGGCTTGGATATTAGAGGATCATATTTTTCATATATATCGAATTGGTCAAGGAATTGACCCTACAGTCCAAGTCCTCAAGTCAAGGAATTGACCATCATTTTCTTTTTTTGGTGTAAAAGATATAGGCCATCTTGGATATATGCATGCATAGTTAATGCTCTACTTTTTTTTATTTTTTCGGGTGCTAATTTTTCCACTCCTTTTTTATCCACTTATACTCTTTTCTAATTTTCTCACTCCCCTTTTGTCCACTTACACTCCCTTTTAATGATAATTACAAAAGTATCAAAAAGCAAAATGGTGTAAGTGTTAGTACCTTTTTTTTTTTGTGTTAATGTATAATAGAGCCAATGAAGAGGGATAGATTCTGCTAAGTAATGTTCCATTATATTATTTTTTCACTTTTCTTCAATATAAAATATTAGAGGAAAGGGGATTCTAATACATAACTTTTAGGTGTAAGAATAAATGTTCTTAACAACTTGAGCTACCAGTTTAATCCCTTGTTACTTGATGAGCACCAAATTTCTTCTTACAAGGGAAAACACACATACATAAATCCCCCTTGCAATACCCTTGAGCTGTTGTTCCAACACTTCTGGCATATTTTTCCAAGCACAAGTCACCGCAATTTTTCTCAACGCAATTGGGCATATTCTCTACCCTCCCGCAAGCATGACCTGTATAGTCCGCCACAGCCTCATCTCCTGCAGATTCAACACATTTTATGGTTTGAGTCATATCTTAAAGCAACAAAAACAGTATTATACAATGTAAAGGTTCCTAAGAAATATGTCATTTGAGAAAATTCTATGAAAAAAGAGATTAATTCTTGTACACATTTTCTTCTTTGACAATATTATGCCTCTTTAGCAGCAAGAAGTTTGTTTAATATGAAACCTCGACCACACATTTTGTCTAGAACTAATCTAGTTAATCGATGATCTAGATTCATAGTCTAGCAATATAAATATTTTATATTGCGAGACACTGACAAGAAAACATTTCCATGTTTCGAACAAAAAAAAAAAAAAAAGTATTTCCATGTATATAAATATAGCATGAAGAAGCATTATTTACCAATAGTACTGAAGAAGAGAACCAACAGAAGCATGGAAGAGACGTGGAGGCTCTTCATGGTTTTATCTCTCTAGCTATTTTGAAGAATTTGGATTATGCATATATCTGAGGGAGGCGATCTTGTTTATATTTATATATGCAAAAATCTCTTCAGAGCAGTAATTGGGAATTAGGGTAACAGACCATATGCAAAGAACATCGTCTTCTTTTTAGTAAATTTGGCTTACCTCCTCCAAATTGAATTTTCCTTAACTACAATCCATCACTTTTTGTTCCTATTAATAATTTATAAGTAAAAAAACTCATGACTAGAATCCACCTCATTAAGTTACCTTATGAAGCTCAAGATTTGGTTTATTGTAGTTTTCTGATTCCCAAAATACCCCTACGTAATTGCAATTGTTGTTTCCTCCATTGATTGTGCTGAATATACTTTGAACATATTTGCTGCAATTCAATGTCCTTAATATTCAAAAGGTGTGTTTTTAGATAGGAAAATGGTGTTTTAAATTGACTTAAATTTAGGAATTTTTAAGGTAAGTTTTTTTTCTCTTTTAAAAAAAATAATATTCAGTATCTAAAAAAGTCACGTTTAGGGCCTATTAAATTTATGAGGAAACATTAATATACCTATTATGTTTTAGCATAAAATAATGTACTTATTTTTTGTACCTATTTTTTCCGGAAACGGATCCTCTGCTCTAATTTTCTCTGCCATGAACTGCTTTACTTTTATTCTCCATACACCACCTCATTAAAATTTAATCTAAGGGATTTAAAAGTTGACACATCATCTTAAAATAAAAATCAATATAAAATATTAGAGGAAAGGGGATTCTAATACATAACTTTTAGGTGTAAGAATAAATGTTCTTAACAACTTGAGCTACCAGTTTAATCCCTTGTTACTTGATGAGCACCAAATTTCTTCTTACAAGGGAAAACACACATACATAAATCCCCCTTGCAATACCCTTGAGCTGTTGTTCCAACACTTCTGGCATATTTTTCCAAGCACAAGTCACCGCAATTTTTCTCAACGCAATTGGGCATATTCTCTACCCTCCCGCAAGCATGACCTGTATAGTCCGCCACAGCCTCATCTCCTGCAGATTCAACACATTTTATGGTTTGAGTCATATCTTAAAGCAACAAAAACAGTATTATACAATGTAAAGGTTCCTAAGAAATATGTCATTTGAGAAAATTCTATGAAAAAAGAGATTAATTCTTGTACACATTTTCTTCTTTGACAATATTATGCCTCTTTAGCAGCAAGAAGTTTGTTTAATATGAAACCTCGACCACACATTTTGTCTAGAATTAATCTAGTTAATCGATGATCTAGATTCATAGTCTAGCAATATAAATATTTTATATTGCGAGACACTGACAAGAAAACATTTCCATGTTTCGAACAAAAAAAAAAGAAAAAGTATTTCCATGTATATAAATATAGCATGAAGAAGCATTATTTACCAATAGTACTGAAGAAGAGAACCAACAGAAGCATGGAAGAGACGTGGAGGCTCTTCATGGTTTTATCTCTCTAGCTATTTTGAAGAATTTGGATTATGCATATATCTGAGGGAGGCGATCTTGTTTATATTTATATATGCAAAAATCTCTTCAGAGCAGTAATTGGGAATTAGGGTAACGAACCATATATAAAGAACATCGTTTTTTTTCCCTTTTAATTTTTTTTTTGTCAACCGAGTCCATTAGTGTATAGGCAATATGAATCTTAATGCTCATTTATATTTGTTTACGGTTTCGAGTTGAAAATAATTCTTCATTCATTGTGCCAAATATACTTGGCTTTGAATAGATATTCTACAAATCAAACGAAAGATCTAATCCATTTTTTTTACTAGGGTTTTTGATTAAAAAATTAAAAAACGTAAAATGTAATTAAATGACATGGCATGTTCAAGTAAGGTGCCACGTCATGTGGTATGGAAATGTGGAATACAAAATGTGGTAAGAGTAGCATTAGGCAAATAAGCTTGACCTAAACAGCTTTTAACTTAACGAATATTTGGTTAACACCAATAATAAAAGTTCTAATGGAATTAAAATAGGCATTGCACGTTTTGCTCTTTTTATAGGGAGTTCTATCTTTTGGTTCGAAGAGCCCCCAAATTTTCTCATAGATGTTCTATTTGAGAATTGTAACAAGTAGCTTTTCGGGTATGAGCCCGCCTGTTGGTTTCCCAATTTATTGTGGTGATTCCCTCTAAAATGTTGATCTTTAAATCAATCATCATTAATTGTCCATTTATAATGGGGTTCATTTGCATATTTAATTGTCTTATTATAGGTTCTGATTATGGGTTTAACCATTTGGGTCATGCTGGCAAAAAAAAAAAAAGCCGTTTTGATGATATTCATATGTTTATATTCAAAGAAGGGGACAGAATGTGTAGCAAGGAGGGAAAAAGAGAAGAGGACAGAAGTGAAGATGAAGAAGAAAGAAGAAAAAAAACAGCTTTTGGACGTTAATCCCGTTAGTTGGGTGTTAGGGTTTTTTTTTTCTTTTTTAATTAGGAGTAAATTGGATTTTTATTTTAAGATGATGTGTCAACTTTTAAATCCCTTAGATTAAATTTTAATGAGGTGGCGTATAAAGAATAAAAGTAAAGCAGATCATGGCAGAGAAAATTAGAGCAGAGGATCCAGATCCTTTTTTTCCACCCTTTTTATGAATAATATACCTATTTTTTGTACCTAATTTTTACATATCTTTTATAAATATAACTACTTTGTGTACCTATAAATAACATCAGTCCCGTTCTCCTAGACCCTTGTGGTCCAAGAAAACTGTGGTCAACCACCCTTAGATTAGATCTAAGGGTTGAGAGAAAAAACTAATTTAAAAATTATAATTGTATCATCAAAACACTATTTTGATTATTAAAAATAAGTTTTTTAAAAAAAAAAAAACCAAACAACCACAACCATCCTCCGATTGAAAAGAGGCAGAACTTTCCACCCCCGGGAGATCAATTTCCACCATCTCCTTCATACAATGGAGAAGATCAACCTCCACCTCCACCTTTAGAAAATTCTAAATAAAATCTTTAAAAACAAGATCTCTATATAAAAAAATATGGATTATGAAGAATATGGATTATGCATATATCTGAGGGAGGCGATCTTGTTTATATTTATATATGCAAAAATCTCTTCAGAGCAGTAATTGGGAATTAGGGTAACGAACCATATATAAAGAACATCGTTTTTTTTCCCTTTTAATTTTTTTTTTGTCAACCGAGTCCATTAGTGTATAGGCAATATGAATCTTAATGCTCATTTATATTTGTTTACGGTTTCGAGTTGAAAATAATTCTTCATTCATTGTGCCAAATATACTTGGCTTTGAATAGATATTCTACAAATCAAACGAAAGATCTAATCCATTTTTTTTACTAGGGTTTTTGATTAAAAAATTAAAAAACGTAAAATGTAATTAAATGACATGGCATGTTCAAGTAAGGTGCCACGTCATGTGGTATGGAAATGTGGAATACAAAATGTGGTAAGAGTAGCATTAGGCAAATAAGCTTGACCTAAACAGCTTTTAACTTAACGAATATTTGGTTAACACCAATAATAAAAGTTCTAATGGAATTAAAATAGGCATTGCACGTTTTGCTCTTTTTATAGGGAGTTCTATCTTTTGGTTCGAAGAGCCCCCAAATTTTCTCATAGATGTTCTATTTGAGAATTGTAACAAGTAGCTTTTCGGGTATGAGCCCGCCTGTTGGTTTCCCAATTTATTGTGGTGATTCCCTCTAAAATGTTGATCTTTAAATCAATCATCATTAATTGTCCATTTATAATGGGGTTCATTTGCATATTTAATTGTCTTATTATAGGTTCTGATTATGGGTTTAACCATTTGGGTCATGCTGGCAAAAAAAAAAAAAGCCGTTTTGATGATATTCATATGTTTATATTCAATGTAATATAGAAATAATGAAAAATAGGTATGCTATTTTGTAAATATGTTTTTAATTTATAAAAAGTGTAAAAAACAAAAAAAAAAATCCATTACAAAGTAACATACCTATTTTCTTACATAATAGGTACAAAAAATTCATTTATCTCCACACGTGCATCACACTCTAAAGAATGATTTGATCAAACACCTTTGGAAACAGCAAGGAGAGGGGCAATGAGCCACTTGTTTAAATTTATGTAGTTTGTTTTCATTTATATTGTGTGTTTCGTTTATGTTATTGTTATTGCACTTAAGTTATGAAAGCGGTTGTTCTTATTCATCCATGAAATCCCAAAATGCAAAAATTTATCAGTGACACTAAAATGCGAAAAAATAAATAATTTTTGAAATCTTAAAGTACAAAAATTCATTCATAAAACCCTAAAATACAAAAATTCATCAGCAAAACCTTAAATGCAAACGTTCATCACTGAAACCCTTAACTGCAAAAATCATTGCGTTTTTTTTTATATATATAAGGAATGATACTGGTAATTTAGGAGATGATCAATTGCAGTTTTTCGAATGGATTCTGCAATTGAAAATTCTGCTCCAGTTGAGAGTTGATGGAGATGATAACATTAACAATTATAACTTCGCTGACAACTGTTTCATCCCTTACATTAAGTTAACCTTACAATAGATGTGAAAATACTGCCATCATTAAAAAAAATATCTGCAGATACAACACTTTTGGGCACAATATCATACAAAACCAAACTTAAAACCATTGCGCTCAGCTCAAATTGAGTTTCAATTAATGACTGTTACAAAAATATTGTCGTAGAAACCTCAACAACTTTTGTGTTTGAGTATCAATAACCAATATGACTAAATCCAAATATGAAGAGTACTATCTAGACTAACAGATCGTTAACACAAAAATTGTAAGATAAATATTCATGGATGTGTGTGTAGATTTCTCTCTGCCTCAACTTTAGTTGAACATATTGGGTAGGGGCCTCACTGCCATAAATGCATCCACCATCTGAAAAATATGCAAAAACATTCATCAATCCTTCTAAGTCATAACTGAGATTTCATATAATTCAAATGTTTGCTTTCAATGCCATGTGCCAACGAGCATCTTTCAAAATATATATGGGTGGCCAGAATCAGCAGAGTGACAAATAACAATCTATAGAGCGATCAAACCTTAGCACCAGAAGCTTACCTCATCAGTCACAGCAGCCCTAGCCCTACGATGTCTTTCAACTAGTCCAGTCAAAACCTGAATAAGTAGTTGCTTAACTTCACCTGTTAGCATGTGTCCTGCACCGTACTCCTAATAGTATCCAAAGTGAATTAGCAAAACAAGAAGGCATCATTTGTACTAATAAAAAAATTTATTGATTAAAAAAAGGGGATTTCACTAAAACACCCAAAATAGGGGCTGAAATTATAAAAAAACCCAACACCCAAAACACTTTATAAACACACCCAAAATCCATCATTACACACACTCAAAACCCATTTATAAACACACCCAAAGTTGATGTTTCTATGTTTAAATAGTGTGTGGGTTTTTTTATAAATACATGTCTAGGATTGGGTTTATTTATAATAATCTATTAAAAAAACAAGTTCATTAGGATACCAGTCTCACCTTCCTTATCTCTTCGAGTTTAGCGTCATCATCCAGGAAAAAACTGAGATATTTGAATGGTATATCTACCTGAATAATTTCCAGAAGATAAAATCATTCCCCAATAAGTTAAAAGGCACCAAGTACTGACCCACAAATCTTATAAGACATGAATCAAATTGGCATGTAAGTGCCGACATATAAGCAGAATTGTTTTTCTTGCTTGGACAATCTATAATGAGAAGGGAAGGTAGTAGATCCAGCAACAAATAACACTCTCAAACCAATTGGGGAGGACAAATTTCTATTACTAACATGTGAGACAATTCAAATACCTCAAGATTTGCTCCAAGTTCTCTATGTTTCTCTATTGAATCTTGTCCACCAGAAAATGCATACCTGTTTATCTGCACATGCACACAAATTCTTTATTTTGTTAATCCTGAAGAATTTTTGGACCATTTGGACTGTGTGATTTCAGGTAGAAAAATTTGGCACTGCAAAACTACGGTTTGGTGGTGTGGGAAAGCTAAGACAAGAGTAGATGGTGGTTTCGGAAAAGGAAGACAGCTATTTGAAGAAATAGAGAAGCATGTTTTTCACTGAGAGTTTAAAAGGTTACACTTTGAACCTTGCATCAATTAAAGACTTCGGCCCTAGAATAAGACTACATCGATAATGATTGTGCAAGAGTCTTAGTACATAGAAAGGTTGAACAAATAGAACCACAGCAACAGCAAACGCAAACCTTGTTCTTAATTTCCTTTGCAGAATCAGTTACATAAATGGCAGAATTTGGATCACTGGCCGACATTTTACCGGTCTCTCCCTGCAAGTATCCACATTCCAGGAAATATATCAGCAATCACATGCATACCACATCATCCAATTTTTGCACGACCAGTTTCGCCGGCAATTACTTCTTTTGAAAGCTGAATATTCATATTACAATAATCAACTTTTGTTTTATTAATTATGGTCCTTGTACACTCCCTGTGAACAATGATATATTCATGTTTATGTGTGTGCGAATGCATACAGGTAGTGTCTCCAAAATGCACATTAGGGCCTAAACGTATCTGCCAACATCAAAATTTAGCATCCCCCACCGGAAAACATTGGTCATATGAAACATATGTGGAATAACTTAAGTCTCTAGTGCAAAATCATTGGTTAAATAAAAGAAAAAAATCAGAGAAATAAACAGCCAAACAAATACAGAAAGTCAGATTCTGCAAAAAATCATCAACTAAATTCAGCTGGCTAATTTAAATATTGTATCCTTCTTATCCCTTTTAAAAATTTAGGAACCACTTTAAGTAGCACACATGTATTATGTGCCAAAACCATAAAGTACCTGCATGGCAGGGAAGAAAGAAGACTCAATCAATGCAGGTTTCTGGTATCCAATCCGTGGAGCGACATCTCGTGTCATTCTAAAATAAGGATCCTGGACAAATCGCAAACAAATATAACATGGTATTAGTAAATAAAAGAAAAGAAGAAAAACAGCATTCACTAAAGCAAATGAGCACACAAAGTTACTAAAACTATAATCATCCCACTCTCCATGTTTTATCCTCTCAAAAGGTGTTACGTTTAAAGGTGAGGTGGTTCCCTACAAATTTAGCCAGGAAAAAGAAAAACAATAACCCTCATATTTCATATCATATAAAAAAAAGGAAAAAATCTCCCAGAAACTAACCAATATATGTTCTCCTGAATAGTAACAGAACTTGCACAATAACATAAATTTACTGTACACTGCTATCATGGGCACATAAACTATACCTATCTATAAAAACTGAAAAAACTTGACCACTTTCAATCATTAGTTAACAATTCATGCTCTGAGAATTATTCCTATCATTTACACCTGGTCAATCGCGCATGGAATTAAGCAACGAAGATTGTCTTGGCCACCGAAAAGATGTGGAAAGGAACTTGGAAATGATGGAACTGCCTGCATTAACACATAACCACATTGAATCTCCTTAATATGACTTGCAAGAGGTGATGTTTCATGAAAGTACAAAAATAGAACAGATATTAGCTTCACTATTTTCGTGGAACTAATCAGAAACAAGTAACAAAAATTACATGATTCACTATCATACGCAGCATAGCCAAGGAAAATACCTGCACAGGTGGAAAACTAACTTTTCCAATATGATCTTCACCGGTGAAACCAAAAATTCCAACAACCTGGATAGATGATTACAAAAACTTGAATAAGGAGGTACATCAAATATCCATAAAAATAATGCTCAGTAGGGAAAAGATTGTAAATCACCTTATTATATGTGACGCACTTTCCAACCTTCACCATGTTCTTGTAAAAGGCACTGCGTAGAAAATTAAACATAAAATCAGTCAGCAAGTGTTACAACACACACTTACACACAGTATTCATGAATGATAGAATCACGCCCCTGTCAAAGTTTGAAAACAGAAGGCTCCCCATCGAAGCTTGTCAAGCAGTTTGCATCTCATAAGGTGATCACTTGGTGGAACATCCAACATTAACTTCAAATTCACGAGGCCCTTTGACGTAAATTCATTAAGAAACTAAGGATTTTAAAGCCAACAAGATTTTCCTATTTTAAAAAAAAGAGGCTTGCATAGAATCCCAAAATCTCAAACCCCCTAACTTGGGCAGAAAAGTAAATGAAGGCTTGCATAGCATACTCTAGGCCATTGATAAAAAAATTGAAACACAAATTGAGCAACAGTCAACCTGCAGAAGTATTAAATTAGTAATGGACTTAAACGTACATATGTGTTACTTACCCACCAACATAATCAAAATCTGAGAAAATGAAGGTTCTTGTTACGTCAAAACCACAAGCAATAATGTCCTTGGCATTCTCCCTGGCCAGTCTCTGGCTCTCTTCCACAGTCAGATTTTTCCACATGCATTTCTCATCATCAGTAAGTTGAATAACAAGAGGAACCTTAAAGGCCTCTTGCAAATATCTGCAAAAAGCATTCCAGTGATAAATCTTCACAAATTTACCATACAAAGACACTGATTATATATATATATACAGACATACATATGAGTGTGTATAGCATCTGTCTGTTAAACCCTAGCCAAAAAAGATAAGCAGAAAGCAAGGTAGGACTTACTTAGTGAACATGAAGGGGATAAGATGACCCAAATGCAATGCCTCAGAGGAAGGTCCTCTTCCTGTGTACAAATAGAACTTCTCTCCTCTCTCATAAGCATCAAGAATTTCATTCAAGTCCCTGCACTCGCTTACAGTCCACTGTCAACTCCACTTCTGTTTTTTTATTTTTTGGTTTAAAAATGTCAAATTTATAATGATTGAAAACAAAATACAACGAGAGAAAGACCTGTGGGCGAAGAAGACGCCGCGACGGAGGAACACGTGGGGAGAACGTGAGGTGAGGCGGTGGATACGGTCGACGAGCGACTGGTCGATCCTCTGACAGCCGAACTGGTCAATGAGCTTATCGTAGTCGATTTTCCCGCCACCTTTGGCCGACACCGTCCATGGATTCACTACCTGCTCTTCTTCACCTTCTCCTTCTCCTTCTCCCTCTCTCTTCTCCATCACTCTCTCTCTCTACCTCCCAGTCTCTGTAATCGGCGGCCTATTTTGCAAGGATACGCGAGCTAGCTTTGTTTTGACAAAAGAAAAGCCCACTATAAGAAGAATGAGAACCAAATTGGGTTATTATAAGTAAGCCCAACACAGAAGCCCAAACTTTGATAATTCATACAATTTAATAAATATATTATTTTAATCGCCGTATTGGTGCTGTATTAGCTAATGGTATGGTATTGTATCGGCGTACCCGTATCAGTACCGATGCAACATAGGTGTTTTTCATGAGATTTTATCAAAAATAGCAAAAATTTGCACCACAATTTCATAAATGTCAAATTTTATTTTAAAAAAAATTTAATATAACTAAAAACTCACATAAATATACTTAAATACCCTCAAAATTAAGACCCAAATAAGAATTTGATCTTTTTATACTAGTCTGCACCATGCTCTTTATCCTAGCCATTCAAAATTATCCAATGCTCTACATTCCGCCACATCACATATTAATACATTTAATTTTCCGAATAGGAGAAAAGAGTTTTTATATCTAAAATAAAAAATAACATAGAATTTCTAAAATAATGGAATTTAGATTTCCATCATTTCAATTTCTAGCAATTGAAGATTTTAGTGTTTGAATTTATGTATGTCGAATTTTGTAAATGCCACTATAAAAATTGTGAAATGACACCAATTTTGGTGGAAATTAAACTTGGAAATTTGATGCTCCAATTTCCATGATTTTTTTTCTACGCATCATTTAATAAATTCCGCGCTTAAGTTGCTAAACAAGAGAATTGTCAATTTCTCCTCTTAATTTCACGTCTTTTAGCTAAATTCCGAGTTATTTTCCCTTATCCAAACAGAGGGTGGTAGTTTTTTTTTTTTCTTAAGCTGTTTGGCTCCTAAGAAAATTTCCAACTTAGTAACTAGAAGTTCCTCTAGGACTCAAAACAAGAATAAATTATGTGATGAAGCTAAGAGACAGTTGATTTCTTAAGCTGTTAATAATCTATAACCTACAAGTTTATTATAAGAGCATCCGCAATGGGGAGGTGTAAAGCCACTTTTACATCTTATTTACACCTCCGAGAGATGCAAATGTCATTTTTGCTCCAATGAGATGGATGCAAATCCAAAGATGTAAATCCGATTTTCTTGTATTTATTCATTTTTTGTGTGTTAGGTTTAATTATTTTTTCTAAACAAACCGACCTAAAAATTTTAAAATTTTGATAAGATATAATTTCATTCAATATGATGTAAATAAAATTAATCTCAACCGTCGGCTTTGATATGTTCTTCACCATTAATCAATGTAGTTGTTAGTTTCATATTTCAATTTGAATGAAATCTGGCCTTACATTAGAGAGTTGTTGAAGAAGAACTTTGTACATTTGCATCATTTTAATAACTTCCCCATTTTAATAAATCTCAGCCACATCTCGGGCCCACCATTTTAATAACCTCCCCATCACAGTCGTATATACATCTCCATTGCAGGACATTCCGGCAACCAAATGTGTATATTTGACATACACCTCCATATACACATTACCACTGTGGATGTTCTAAGCGATAGTCTAGACTAAATGAGATAAGAGAGGGCACTGGCGGACTCAAGAATTTTTTAGCAGAGGTGCAATTTTGAAAAGGCCAACGGAGTCTAACCCACTGAAAAAAGGCATTGACTTATAGACCAAAGGTCTCAGGTTTGAATCCCCACACCATCATAGTTTTATGTATGTGTGAAAAATCCATCTCCCAATGGCGGATCTATTAAGGCTTAAAGAGGTGTAGCTGCATTTTCTCTCGCCGGAAAAACCATTGTGGGTGCTTCAAATTGCCCATTTGCTCAGATGGTGATGGTGCACAGATTATCTTATTTCCATTTTCAACATTTAAGTAAATGTCTTTGTCCTTTTACTTTTATTTATTTTTATATTACTCCATTTACTTAAGTTTACAATGTAAATAAGGAAGTATCCACTATTTGGATTCAAATAAAAATACTAGAAAATCAAATTCCCACCAAATCAAAATATGAAAATTCGGTTTTAGTGCAAAATACGATTTAGGCTAAAAATGATGGCTCATTAAGTCAATATATACTTCATAATAAAATCCCATAAAATCAAGTTTTCTTATTTGATGTGTAAGGAATAAAAGACGCCAAAAATTATCTTGAGAAAATGATTATTTCGAATTCGAAAAACCATTTTTCATACTTAGTCAATATTTTTACATAAAACAATTTTCATGTATGATATGAATGAATGAAGGGACCTAAGGTAAAAAGCCTTAGATGTTCAATCTAGGTAAAAAAACCTTAGATGTTCAATCCACAAGCATCATCACAATCTATAAGTTTTATTTTATGTTCTCTAGTTTTTCAATTATGTTTTCTTTGAACATGAGTAACTAAGTTATTCTCTAGGGCGAGGATGACGCCCGAGCATGGATAGTTATGATTTCTAATGTTATTTAATGGATTCTAAGTTTCTTTTAGATGAATGTTTAATCACTATTTTAATTGTTGCTATTTGTTTAAGTTCTTTGACTGATCACCTTAGGGCTTTGCATCTAGTAAATTGGAAGATGAATTTGAGGCAGAACTCGCAATATAATTCAATTAGCTTCTTGTGATTAAGTGTGGTGAATTACATTATTGCTTGACAAAGAATAATGGTTTGCTTGGTTCTCTCGTTTTCTAGAACGTAATGAATTCAACTTGTTAAATTTATGCCTTAACCAGGATAGATTGCAGGATTGGGTATATGATCTTTGTCTGAACTAGAAAAGAATCTTACACTTAAGGAAAACTATGGTCTGAGTGCCTGAAACAAGAGGTCCTGGGTTCGATCCCAGGCGCTTGCGAATAGAGCAGACTTTGTTGGGAGAGGTCCCCGCTTTGCGCCCGACAGTACCTCGAGGGTTAGTCCCCGCAATCGCGCGGGGGATACCTTGGTTTTCACCAAAAAAGAGTTTTTTTTTAAGTTTATTTAGTTTTAAATTTTGAGGGCATTTAAATTTATTTAAGTGAGCTTTTGGTTATATTTGAAAATTTTTATAAAACTTGAAATTTATGAATTTTTAAAAACTCTTTTTCCATATTCATTTCGTTGCCCTTTGACAGCATCCTTTCGCGGCAACTACAGTAAATAGGGGCCCTATTTTCCGGAATTGAGCCCTAACAATAATAAATAAATAAAACCCCCAAATGCTTCGTCGCTGCCAATGATTCAAATGAAGAGCAATGAAGAAGCCCAAGCACAAGCAGCGAAGAAAACGAGAGAGTTGCCCAATCTCTCGGAATGCCATTCGTGCCACCTGAGAGTCGACATTGCCAATGTCAATGCCAAGAGCAAGCTTCACGTCCTCTACAGCGAGTGGCGCATCGTCCTTCTCTGCAAGAAATGCTTCTCTCGCGTCGAGTCCTCGGAGCTCTGCTCCTATTGCTACTCCACTTCGTCGTCCCAAGAATCTTTCTCTTGCCGCCAGTGTCACCGGAGAGTCCACAGGCATTGCGATTCCGAGTACCGAAGCGTTGCGCGCTTGTCCGATTCTTGTTCGGCCATGGAGTTTTCCGTCTGCGCCGATTGCTGGATTCCGGAGTCGCTGGTCAAGTGGAAAAGGGTTGTGAGCAGTAGCAAGTCTCGAAGGACTGGAAAGAGAAGAGTTGGTTTAGGATTGGGGAAATCTAGGGTTTTGGCCATGGTAGATGACAGGGAAATTGATGATGCCTTTGGTAGCGAAGAGGGCTCAAACAGGAGGGATGAGGATGCTGCTGTTGATGTTGATGATGGGCAGTTGGATGCCATGGACGGCTCTGCTGAGAAGTTGTGTTTGCCGAATTTGAGTGTGTGCTTTTGTGATTCATCAACGGACATTGGGTGTTTGAAGCTGGAACCAAGAGCGCTTGATATTGAAGAAGAGAGTGGGGATGATGATGATGATGATCCGTTGAAGGAAGGAGATTGGAGCTGCTCCAATGGTGATGACTTGGAGTCTCCAGCTTTCTGTAAACAAGAGCAAGAGGAAAGTGTCTGTATTACCACGCCAAAGAAGCAAAGGTGCAATGCAAAGCTTGATCCTTTTTATTTCAAGTATAGGAAAAGGAGCACTCTTGATCGCTATGTATTAACATACAAGAGGAGAAGGCCCAAAAACCTCAACGCTTCTTCTATGGTAACATATAAGAGAAGGAAACCTAAATGCCTCTATGCTTGTTATACGTTTACATATAAGAGGAGGAGACCCAGAATTCTGTATGCTCGTTCAACTGGTCCATCATGAGACCTGTACTTAATCTTGATAACTACAGGTAGTCTTCCTAGGCTTCTTGACTGTATTTCGTTTTTGCTGTTTGAGTTTTGAGTTTCATATGCAGGCATGATATGTGTATTGAGTAGGATGATCCTTTGAGAAAACATTGAAGGGGTGAAGTGATGCTTGAAAACATAAGCGTCTAAATGTGGTGTTCTAGTATGGAACTGATCATGGTGAAATGGATTGATAGCTTGCCCTAAGCAGTGACTGTCATAGTTTTCTGAGTAGAGTTTGATTGAAGGGTTTTCTGAGTTAGTTAAGTTGTTCTTTAGTAAGTTAGATACTTAAGGCTTGACTCAATTAAGAATAACAGAACAAAATAAGAATAACAGAACAAAATAATCTTGTTGTATCTCAATTACAGTTAACTTAAAGCTGATTCTATGTTTATACCAATTGTATTCCAGATAATGAATGGCCTACCTTTAATAGATCAGAGATTTTCTTGCCACTTGATATAGTTTCTAAATGTGCAATCATCATGTTGAACATTTTATTGTAGAAACTCTGATGGAATTTTGTTTCTTCTTTCCTGTGCTTAGCTATTCAGTGAAAATTATGAATGTCTTAGATTACTAAGGGCCCGTTTGATAACCATTTCAATTTTAGTTTTTAGTTTTCATTTTTTGTGCTAGAGTATAGAGGAAGAGGGAGAGTGGAAGTGAGAATGAGAGTGAAGATGGGATTGAGAAGGAAGATGAGAGGGGAGGATGGGAGAGTGGAGTAACAAAAGTGAAAACAAAAACTAAAAACTGAAATCTATTTGAAATTATTTCACTTTCAAGTTTTTGTTTTCACTTTTGTTACTCCTCCCTCCCATCCTCCCTTCTCATCCTCTCTCTCAATCTCATCTTTACTCCCATTCTCACTCTCATTCTCCTCTATACTCTAGCACAAAAAGTGAAAACTAAAAACCAAAATTGAAATGGTTATCAAACGGGCCTTAAGTTTCTCTATTTCTACCAAATCCAGTCAATGGTTTACAAAGTGACTATAAAAATGAAATCTTTTGCAATCCTTTGAACTTGGGAGAAAGGAAAAAAAAACTGCAGCAAGTAATTTCTATTACAAAGACCTAGGGGTATTAAATGACTTTCAACAGATTAATCATGGAGAGTCTTTCTTTGAGCAATATAAAGTTCTCTAATGCTGTCAAGTTTCTTACTGTTCTTTTTCTCATTTTCTTTGCAAGGTCATCACTAGTGCAGTTTTGTACACTATCACACTTGTTGTTTGGATAGTAACTGTCATGACCGGCGACTCTAAGAGAGCTGTTTAGTTTTTTGTTGTATTATAGTTAGAGCTTTATTGTATTGGCGGTTCTGTACACCTTCTCCATAAGGACTGTAATGGTATTGTTTTAAATAAAAGGTCCACATTCAGTAAAAGTTCAGCATTTGATTCATGTAAAACTGTGTGGTTTGTGAAGAAAGGGAGTACTGAAACCCGGGATTGTTAATGCAAATTAGGGAAAACCGATTTGATTGTAGCTTGGAAACGAATCATCTAAGGAGAAAAGGAGTACCTGAGGTAAGTTCCTGTACTCGGTTTTCTTTTTGCTTTGTATCCTCGGCATAATTAGTTTTTGTTATTTAGGCTTTGATTTTTAATTTTAATTTATTTTTATATTGAGTTTTAGGTTATAATCTCTGCCTGTGATTTATGCTGGTTTTCAGTTTTCTAGTTTCTACTTAGATAAACCATTTGCAGAGAAGGCTGCACTAGCTGATGATTTTGTTTAATTTTCAGTTTGGCTGCTGCATTTTTTATTAATGAAGAAAATGAAATAGTGAATAGGTAAATGAAATAATGAAACAAATGTTATGAACGCTTATTTTGTTATGTTTTGAAGGCTTATGCATGTGTTTTGAAGGCTCTATGTTCATCATTTTTTGGCATTGACTTCTACAGTATACAGAGATCTTTCTTTTAGGCTTATTTGGTTAGATTGGATTGCAGCCATTCGTTAGACCTCTAGGTCTTGTAGCCCTCGAGGATTTTCCTTGCTAGTGATCTAGGGGTCTCTATCTTTGCTCTGCTCCCGTGCCTTTGTACTGTCTCTATAGTGCTTCAAGTTAGTGAGAAACTGGAAAGTACTATTTGGGGGGAATGAGGAAGGTTAATGGTCTTCAAGTTCGTGTACAACAAAATTGGGTTCGAGAAATCACTTTGTTTTTTTTGGCAACTAGAAATCATGTTTTACTGCTTCCATTCGAAGATGACGTCATAACAAGTTTGTAAGATTTTTCGGTGTATTTTTTAGATTTTTAATGTATTAATTACGAATTTTAATGTTTTTAATCTATAATGTCTCTATAGTGCATCTGGAGTCACCATAGTGGCCTCGATAGTGCTTCTGTTGTGCCCCTATAGTGCCCCACGTGTTAATTACTTCAATTTAATATTATTTTTCAATGATTTAATTTCAAAAATTCATAATAAATATATTAAAAATCATACAAATACACAAAAACTTGAATTTGTTTCTAAACAAATCAAAACACTAGTTAAAGTCTTTAACCAAGAGATTATGAATTTAGTGTGATTTTTAGAAGTTAAGCATTGAAAAATAGTAATAAATTGAAGAGAATGGCACTTGGAAGCAACTGAACGGTGTGTCGTCAGTTCTTCAGAAGGATTTCACTCTCCCGTAGTTCCACGTGTTATTAAAGTTTTATTTTTGTGTGTGTTCATTGCAGGAGTTCAATTTTCCTGTTACCATTTCTCCTGTGCCCACTTGTTACCCATCTAATTTTTTGACATCTGTCCTTCTACTTAACTCTAAATTAACCGTGTTAAGTTTAATTAAATTAAAAAATGAAAACTAATAATTGAATGAAAAAAAGGACCCAAGAGCGAACTCCCTCCCACCACCCCCGTCCAGTCGGCAGCAACTCCCTCTCCTTCTCGTCACCGGCAAAGCCTCCTTTTCTCTACCCCTCTCTCTCTCTCTCTCTCTCTCTCTCTCTCTTTCAAAGAAGAAGAGTAGGGGAAGAATATAGATCTTGATCCAAAATCAAGGGGGAGAAAGAGAGTTTCCGACGACGAGCAGGAGAGGGGGCTGTGCGGTCAGGGTGGGGTTGTTGACGAATTGGGTGTGGGTGGGAGTTTGCTTGTTGGGTTTTTTTATTTTTATTATTATTTATTTTTTTAGCAGAAGTTATTTCTTATCCAAGCCCCAAACATGGCTTCGAATCTGCTTCAAAGCCTTTGCCTTATCTGGTTTCTTCATGAACATTCCATAAACATTTTGATTTCTTTTATTCTCTTTCCCTTTCTATAAAATTTATGAGAAAGCGAAACAGAGCTTGACGTTGAGAAACCTTGCTGAAGTCCTTTTTTTCATCAATTATTAGTTTTAATTTAATTAAAAGTTAACACTATTAACTACGAGGGGAAGGAAGAAAGGATTTGGTTGGTCTGACTCTGAGCTAGGTATTCATGGATCATGGATCAATGGAGTATTCCAGCAGACAACGTTATCGGGTGTTAGAAATTAAACTCGTGTCGTGCAAAGATCTGAAAGCCTTCAACTTGTTTCAGAAACTCTCAGTTTATGCGATTGTGTCGCTGAAGGTAATTAGCGATGATGCGGAGAAGTAAAAGAAGCCGATGAATGAAGAGGTAGTGGAGCACGAGCAACAAATAAAAAAAGTTTTTCCTTCAATTATTAGTTTTCATTTTTTAATTTAATTAAACTTAACACAGTTAACTTAGAGTTAAGTAGAAAGACAGGTGTTAAAAAATTAGTTGGGTAACAGGTGGGCACAGGAGAAATGGTAACAGGAAAATTGAACTCTCATTTCAACGCTATAGAGATGTAGGCCCCGTTTGGTTCATGAGAAAGGAAACTTGGGGATGAGAAATCAATTGCTTTCTCATGTTTGGTAAGTCAGGCATGGGAAATCGTTGCCTTGGACATGGGAAAGTAGGGGGGAAAGTGAAGTCATCCTCCCTCCTTGAGTTTTACTTTCCCTTCTCATAGGAAAGTAAGGCTAGCATTAAATGCACCTTTTTTTGACTAATTTGTCTTTACTAATAATTTATAATTATAGTTTTATCCAACAACTATTGGTATTCCTATTTTATTTTTTAATTCATAACATATTTTTAATAGGGGTAAAATTGGAAAACTAAGCGAAATTAGTTTTCTATTCTTACTCAAAACAAACATGGGAAAGGAAATAAAGTAATATTTCCGGGTTACTTTCCTGGCATTACCAAACATGGGAAAGGAATCACAATTTCCTGTCCCTTGAGAAATGACATGAGAAATAATTTCCCATCAAATCCTTTCCGTCAACCAAACGGGGCCGTAGAGTAACTATGGATGCATGAAAGTTAAAGCATTGAGAATGACACAAGGCGCAAATTTGATCAATGAAAAAATTCACCAAACTTCAATGAAAAAATCCGAAAAACTCACCCCAAAAATTATACAAATATAAAATTTTAATGACACATGGCACTGCCGGAGAGTGACACCTGCATAAATTACTGATGGTGCACCCTTCAATTGCAGGTGTCTTTCTCTTCAATTTATTAGTATTTTTCAATTGCCACGTGTCTCCGTAGTGCCTCTATAATGCATCTATAGTGCCTCTAAACTGTCTTTATAATGACTCCAGAATGCCTTTAGAGTGACTCTAGTATCTGTATCGTGCATCCAGAATACCTCTATTGTGCCTTTTTTTTTTCTTTTTCTTTTTTCTTTTGAGAGAGCCTCTATTGTGCCTTTATAATGTCTTTATAATGTCTTTAATTTATTACTATTTTTTAATGGTTTAACTTCCAAAATTCATAATAAATTACTAATAAATCAGAAAAATACACAGATAAAATTTTTTGAACTCCTAATAGGAAAATACAAGATATTGATTTGAGCCATATTTGGACGGCTCGGCACTAAGCCGATCGCATCCGTCTGAGCACCAGTCCTATCGGAGAAACTTGTTATATCATCACCATTGTTTATGACAAATGCATTATATAAAATAATTTACATGCATAATAAACATATATATATATATATATAAAGTACATCTTAATATTCCTCTAGCTAAGCTACTTGATTTTAAGTAGCTCATATAAAGACCACTTGTTGAAGTATGTATATTTGTAGAGATTATTTATTTGCATTCTTGAGATAGTAAAATGCTTGCGCTCTCACTAATTTCAGCTCTCTTCCTCTTCCTCTCCCTCTCTCCCTCCACCTCCAATCTCACTCCAAACAACTTGGGCACCCTCTCACTATTCTCCTCCTCTTCTTTCTCAGTCGAGTCTCCATACTTGGCCACCAAGTCAAGAAGCTCCTTGCACTTTCTCTTCATGCTGGTGAGCTCTGAGCTCAAAACCCCATTCTCCTGCTTCAGCCGTTTGTTTTCGTCAACGAGAGAGCTGTAATCGGATGAGGAGGAGGTTGAGGAGTTTGATCTCTGGTCTTCATCAAACTCGTCATGATTTGGCATTGCTTGTGCAGTTTGGTTTAGGGCAATGTTGTTGATTGGCTGTTGCTTGCTGGCCCATGCTTTTCTTCTGCGGATGTCACATAGCTGATCCTTTTCACCCTTTCGGAACTTGTCGTTGCAGAACTCCCACCTGCTTGTTGAAACTTTGCGAAATCCCTAGACATATGTGCAAAATTATTAAAATTCAGCGTAAAATTTTTGTTTTGGTTTTAAGTAAAGATAGAGAAATGAAATATAAGAGAAAAGTTATATTAGAAGAGAGATATGTGAAGGAGGGTAAAAGTATATTTTCTCGTTTGGTGCCTAGGATTGGGTAACTCATTAGATCCAAAGTATATATTGAACGAGGAAATGATGGTAGATGTGAATGATTTTTCATTTGGGAGACTAGAATGGGTACATTATCAGATATTAATTTCCTACCATTTTGTGGGGATTTGATGAGATAAGTTTTATTCATGAGTAATTCCTCTACTTCTACCTTCAACTTCGACAAAAATTTATTTCTTCATTTGACATGCCTTAAACAAGTGAGTTATCCAATCTAATCCAATCCTAGGCACTAAACGAGCGTATGCCTGAAATCAGTAGTTTAAGTTCTTGGACATTCAATTAGTTATTGATCTAATGGTATCTCTTCGTAATCTATAAAGAGGTTCTAAATTCAAATCTTAAACATAGAATAAGATACATGAAGAAATTATCAGCAGCGTAACTACTTTTCAACCAAATAAATGAAGAAAGAAAAATTCTTCCATGCCCGTAAGTAGGTTGTGTGACACTATGGTTTTCTTATGGGACATTGGCCGCTGTCATACTCATGAGTCTACAGTTCATTTATTATCTTTTATGGCTCAGCCGACTCCAATTAAAGTTCAAACCCAACATAAATATATATATAAATGTATATTTAATTTAATTTGGTTGGTCCATCAAAACACCCAAAAACTATTATATTTTAAGTTAGGTTAGACAAGACTAGTGGACCTTTTCATATTAACCCGTAAAATTTGACTCCAAATCAAATCTTAGAAACTCGGTCAACTTGGAATGAAGACTTTTTTTTTTATTGCCCTTCATTTCCTTTTTTTTTTTTTTTTTTTACATGATGGTGATGATGGAACATATATGGCAAGAAAAAATGCATTTGATATGGCAAAGTGCAAGAATTTGATATTGATTAGAAAAGCAGGCAAAATATAAGTATATATGGTTAATAAATTTGTACATACATAAGTATTTAGCTGCCTGACAAAGCTAGAGAAGTTACTATGCTTGAAGAGTGTTGGGAGGAGATCTCTGGCAAACTCCGCCGGCTGCCACACCACGAACGCCGACCCGTCATCGTTCCACGAGATCACGTCGTCGGTGGTGGGATCCTCCACCAGCATGTAGGTCTTCAACAAGAAAGGTGGAGGGCTTGACTTCCTCACATATTCCAGCAAACCCTTCTGGTCACACACACCGTCCATCAATTAATACCTAATCTTGGTACTCAAAACTACTTCTAAGAGAGAGAGAGCGAGAGAGCTAGAACAAGAGCAAGAACAAGAACAAGAACAAGAAGATAGAAGAAGGATTAGGAAGAAGGATTAGGAAGAAGATTAAGGATGAGAAGGGGAGGAGAAGAGAAGAAGGGCAGTTAAGAACTCCCAACCCCAACAATAGAAACCCAGCACGACTCCACAGTTCATGAGAAATGCAAGGGCTTTTTTCCTTCCCTCTTCTTCTCTCCACTAAGCTACAAAGAAATGGTTAAAACGTATCTGCCAAGCCTACCCCCTCTTCTTATATATTTTTTGAAAAATTCATGGCATGCACATCACATTCCCTTATCATATGACTAAAATATTTGACTTGTGTATATGTAGAGTATTTATGCCCAAAATATATTAATTAATTAATTGGGATCTTAATATGTCAACCATCCGATCTCAATTATGATTAAACTTTTATCGCCAATTTTGGATGGCTAGGATAATTTGGGTTATTGGTTTTTTTTTTCTTTTCTTATTTTCTTATTTTCAATATTTTTTGGGAGAAGGGGAGGAAAGAATTGTGTATTGATATGACCACTCGATTAAAGGCAAACCATTTTCTTGCACACACACGTGTCACTATCAAATTGACATATTCCATACTAGAAAAATCCGTAGGAACAAAAATAAAAATAATTCTTATACTATATTTATGTCCCACGTCTTTGGTAGAAACACAAACCGATCTATAAAAATAAATTTCATCACTTTGAAATATGTGATCAACAATGTAATCAGTAAACGTGGAACATATATTCCATTTTTGTGAGGACTTTAGTTGCTTTTGATAGACAATCAAGTATGATAACTTTAGTTGCTTTTGATGGACGGTCAAGATGAATACATGTGGGCTTCGTGAGAGTGTTTTGTCTTTGTAACACTTCACTCTTCAAACAAGGAAAGTTTAAGGTCTTTTTTTGGTGTGCTCATAGTTTTCTTTCTCACATTCTTTATTTAGGCATTGTCTGTCTTTGTCTAACGTGCCAATTCTTCTATCCTGAATTTTTCTCTCATTAGTTTTGATTGATTAGTTTTTTTCTTTTCCGCAATCATCTAATGCTTTCGGGGGTTTTTCTACGAAGGGAGTGACTTTTTTGACTTTCTGCTTTTCCATGTCTTAATTTCTCTAAGTATTAAAAAAATGCAAACCTACCCACTAATTAAGCTCGTGTAATACACGCTGTAGCCATTATAAAATTGATCAAGTACCCCCTTGCTTGTAGGCTTACTTTGCTTTATATGATTAAATAATTCGAGAGATACCGAATTCTAGAATTCATTGGCGCAGATCGAGCATCGTATTTAGCAAAATATTTCTAATGAAATTTAAGATTGACGTTGTATATATGTACTCCATGCATGTATGTGTTTTAAAATGTAATTAGTTAGTAACCGGTTCTATGACAGATCAAATTATCATGGGTTTTCAAGAAGAAACGATGTAATTATTTAGGTATGTTTACAAGAAATTAACCAAGATGTTGAATTGGTGATGGGAGAGTATGATCCACGCACTTTGCTAAACGGAAGGTGGGAGGTTGAGATGGAGAGCAGAAATTCAGGGCATTTGGACAATTAGGAAACTTCTTATTCTTGTTGAGCGCTGGGCTTTCTTGACTTGACCTTAATCAAATTTGTTTTTATTTTCATTTAATTTTCTTAAGAAAAAAGTAAAAATAAAAAATAAACATTTTCAAACTTGTTGCTGGTTTTGTCGTCAATAGGCCCTCACCTACCACAGGTTTGTTTTTCTATTTCGACACACCATGAATGAGTGGTGTGTGAAAGGTGTAGCAGTTCCCCAACAATCTGGAAAGCTCTGGTTCAAAGGGATGCAAGAATTCTATCGTGAGGGCGCTATATATGGTCCTTAGGTGGAGAAATTTTTGCAGGTACCTGGTGTACCTGCCAATGGGAATGAGAGACACGTTTAATAATTTATTTTTAGCCTCTTAATTATTTGTTCCGTTAGTATTCTTCCGTTAGCCTTTTAACTCCATCTCTCCGTTAGCCTTTTGTTCCATTAGTATTGTTCCGTTGATACCAATTGAGTTACACTTGTCCCCTTAGTATTCCCAAAAATTCGAACACAGCAATAGAATCTACAAGAATAAGAAGGCAACCATAAACCCACCAGGATAGGCATGCAGAGCTTCAATGGTTGCAGCTCTGCTCAAAGGGTCAACTCCAAGCATGATCGCATGACCACCTGTAAGGCCATTTTCTTCATACATCTTTGCATACTCCTCCGCTGACTTATCTGACACGAAATTGGTAACAAGAGCAGACCCATCCTCCTTTGAATTCGAAAGGGTAGACGGTAGACCCAACAATTTGTTTCACTTTCCCCTGAAAACAAATCAACATAACAAGTACAAAAAATCAACAAAACACAAAAACACAACTAGGCTAAATACACATACATATAAGAAGATGAGAAGACCAATAACCATACCACTATATGAGCAAACCTCTAAGAACCCAAAACCAGTGCTCTCTCCAATCCCAAAACCAGTACTAACAGAACAAATAGTTCAAAGGCTAAAAATAAATTATTACACGTGTCTCATTCCTTATTGGCGGGTACACCTGTCTGGTGTACCTAGTACCTGCAAAAATTTCTCCCTAATGTGAGGTTTTATCTCTTAACCCGTTGAATCAAATTAGTTAGTCGTTGGATCAAATTGGTTAGTCTGATCCAACGATTAACAGATAAGACCTCACCTAAAGGCCATATATAAAGTCATTACTATAGAATGACTCGAAAGGGATGACAAGATTTTCTGGGTACCCAAAAGCAACCTGGCCTATTTAGTTGAAAGGCCCAAATTTTTTAAGTAAGAAAATGAAATTGACCAACCCAACCCAACTGAAAATGAGTTGAATAACTCTCATTATCAATCTAACAATTTAAAGCTTAGAATTTCGAATTGGTTTTCAAAGTGGGCCTTCAAATTGGTCCAAATTTAAAAATGACTACTTTTCCCATTTTTTAGTATGTTTTACAAGAATCTTTGTATACTCTGTCAAGATTTTGTTAGCATCAAAGATCAAGCATATATTTACTATACAATTAATTGATTTATAAGAGATTCTTTAAATTAATTGATTTATAAGAGATGGGGATTTAAATGTGAGACTTCTTTTAACGTAAAGAAAAGAAATAGCACTAGACTATAAATTAGTTGATAATGTATAAATGATTTGTTTGATTTATAATTAGAGGTGACTTAGTTTAAGTTTTTAAGCTCACAATTTATGTTAGTGAACTTTTTGTTTGATCATCAATATATGTTAGTAACTTGGGCATGACACCATTACTAAACTTGTTGGATTACTTGACTACTATACTCAACATAAAAAATAATTCGCTAACATTAGTTGCGACTCATAAGAGTTATTTTACTGTCACTTTTCCTCTCTTTTTTTCTTTAGCAAATGACCCTTTCGTAGCGCAATCGGGGGGTGACGGGGGTTTGGTTGGTTCCGATGTAGCTGCAACCATCTGGTACCCGTTTGTCATGAATCCAAACTACTTTGTTTGATTGACACATCTGCCAGTTCCGATCAACGAACATATGTAAGCAAGTTCTAAGTGGACTTGACCATTCTGATGGCTAAGGCTATCTAGAATATGTAAGCAAGTTCTAAGTGGACTTGACCATTCTGATGGCTAAGGCTATCTAGATATACTTATTTTTGTGCACGGTGTGTAGTTTGGGCTTGATCCAGGTGGTAGTGTAAATGGTGGCTTTGTTTATCAACACGCTCTCGGAGGGTGGAGCTTGTTGGATTTGTAAATTGGCTCCATATCAGCCGAAATAGGCAGTGGCTCCCCTCGGGCGGTACTTTGTAAAGAAATTATGACAACAATTTTGATTTGATTAAAGTTAATTGAGAAAAAGTTACCTTTGGTCATTTTAGTTTGTTGAGTTATTTACTTTGGTTAGTGTGATTTTAATTTTGGCAATTTGATCCATGGAGTCAGGGCCGGCCCTGATATTTTTAAGGCCCAGGAAAATGTCGAAAATAGACCCTATGCATATATGGCTCCACACAAGAAAGATCATTTGATTTTATTTGCATGTGTGTATATAAAACTTTTTATAACCATAGAAAAAAGTTAAAGGCTCGACAAAGTGTCATTTAATTTTTGCATATAAGAAATGATTGAAGATACTATGTATCTAATTTTATTTGCGTGTGTGTAGAATATTCAAAAATATAACTTCTCTAACCATAGAAAAAACTTTAGGCCTCTAACAAAATGCCATTTATTTTTGGGAGTTTCACTAAAACACCCAAAATGGGGGCTGAAATTATAAAAAAAACCCAATACCCAAAACACTTTATAAACACACCCAAAACCCATCATTACACACTCAAAACCCATTTATAAACACACCCAAAAAATATACAATTGTTGATTGTGGGGTTGATTTTGGGTGTGTTTCTATGTTTAAATAGTGTTTGGGTTTTTTTAT
>NW_018922287.1:112317-158886 GCF_002207925.1 Prunus avium | reverse complement strand
TACTATCCCATTTTACACAAGTTTTTCTTATGATTCACGAGGTCAAGTCAAGACTTACCAAAGAAAAGATGCCATTTTCATGTATTGCGCAATTCCCGAGGTGACTCGTTTAGACCTATGCATACAACTCAAATAATTTCCGACCGCCAGTACTTTCTCATTTCAATCTTCAACTATACTTGCTCTATTTTGTATATTTTTTTTTTATAAAGTTCAATCATCAATTTCCGATTTTTTTATTTTTAAAAAAAAATAAAGCTAGATTATCAATTCAATACTTTTATACCTAACTTCCTAGATTATTCAATTTTATTTTCCCTAAAAAAAATTACGTGTACATAAATTATGAATAAGTGTCTTGTTTTTCCCTTAACAATTGTATGACACCATTAGAATTTGATCACGCGGTTTAGATTTAAAAAATTTAATTATTTGGAATTTTAATATTATTATTTAAGGATCCGGATTCTCTATTTGAATTCTCTCTACTTTGATCTGCTTAATTTTTATTTTAAACACACCAACTCATTTAAAGATCATCCAATGACTATGAAAATAACACTAAATAAAAAAACATTAAAAGTAAAGCCTAATCTTCTCTTCCCCAAATCAGTTCTTCATCCTCGTTACAACTTACATGTTTTTCTTTTCTGTTGTTTTGTTTCAATATTCTTCCTCAAATCAAGTTCTTCATCTTGTTAGATGTTTTTCTTTTCTGGTTTTCTTTTTCTTTTTCTTTTTTTCAAATGGATGAGTAAGTGTCTGATTCCATATCCCAATCTATGGAAGAGTAGAAACAAAGCAAGATAGAGATTCTTTTTTTCGTCGAAAGTAGCAGATTCATTCCAATGGCACGAAGGTCGAAAAATACAAAGAGACAAACCAGAAAGCAACAACTATTGTATAAAATACAGAACTCTTACCAGGTTGCCAATAGCATTGTCAAATAAATTTTTTTAAATTAATACATCTACAACCAAGATCTTAATCAAGATTTCACAGAACCAATTCATTCTCAGGGCATGGCTTATTTACAATCAGTTTGTCTTCCCTTTGGATATAGCCTTCGCAACATCAATCCATTATATATCCATTTACTATGATGAAGTACTTAAATTTGAATATAATTATTGAGATATATATATTGGCCTCACCCATCAACGAAAGAAGAACTCAATTTGGGGGTATTAAGTTTCATGTTAGTTCAATTAGGGTTGTTTTTTCTTTTTTAATTTTGAAGAAATTGGGTTATATTTTAAAGATGATGTGTTAACTTAGGGCTCGTTTGGGAGTGCTTTTGGAGCAGCGAAAAGCGCTTCTAAATGGGTGACAGCGTTTCTGCCTCTTAAAAATGGTGTTTGGCAAAAATTGCAAAAGCGCTTTGGGTGAGATCCAAAAGCACTTGAAGTGGTTTTGGAAGAAGCACTTGAGAGGTGCTTCTTCTTAAAAGCGCTGCAGGACAAAAACACGGGAAGCACTTGGCTCCCTTGGATTAAATTCTAATAAGATGACTTATGTAGAAAAGAAGTCAAACGGATCATGGCTGAGAGAATCCAAGCAGAGGATTTGGATCCATCCATTAGAGCACTTCCATCGGTTGACAACAGCCCGGGCATGATAGGGCCTAAGCCCAGGCAAGTCGTTCCAGCAGGCCAAGGTACCCTGGGCAAGGTGCGTGTCCCACGTGACCAGGACAGCCTGTAGGCCAAAGTAGCTCGAGCCCAAGAAGGGGTGAAGCTAGGGCTGACGCCAGTCACGCGAATTCAAAATTTTTTTTACTGTTGGCGTGTGCACTGCATGCGCCAACATTTAAAAAAAAAAAAGATTTACAGTGCACTGACGCCTACCAACGGTAACACGCCACGTGGCTTGTTCTGGTCGCTTCGATCAATTTATCCCTCAAATCCAACAACTACCATATTTTTAGGGTTAAAAATTTTGAAAAAAAAAATTCAATTTTTTTTTAAAAATTACCAAAAAATTCTGGAATTTTTATCTATAAATACCTACAAATGTTGATCACTTTCAACACCAAATCCTCATACATTTTCTTCTCCTTCTATTATTTTTCACTTTCTACACAAAATTTTCTTCACCTTCAATTTTCATTTGTATTTGTTGAGGCCCAAAAAATCCAGGGTCAGCCCCGAATAAATTCCCGGCCCGGTACAACACCTTATGAAGAAAATATCCGACTTGGAGCACGCAAAAGTTCGTCACATGCACTCGCACGAGCCACAGTCCACAGGCCATGCCAAATAAATAATCTGTCATGCTAAGAATCGAGATGAGCCTATAAAATGCACTAGCTCTACGAGCCCATGTTAATTATCTTGTCAAGCATCATATCCCTTTCCAAACGCGATAAAATTCAAGCACACTAATCGACATGCCATGCCAAGCAGAAAATCGTTATTTTACACCTAGCCACTCTACAAGCTTAAGTGGGCCCAAGCCACGCAAATGCCTGAGACTTGCTGAGTGGGTTGTGGCATGGATGGTAACGAGCTTTCATGAGACCCATTGATGAGCCGAGAAATGGAAGTTTTAGGGTGCTTAGGAGCCCCAAAACTCAAGCCAATTTCTTGAGCCCAAATATATGGGTAAGCATAAAAGAGAGAAGAGTTAGCCTAATACTCAAGAAAAATTGGCCCATCACCTTGATAAAATAGCCTATCACCTTAATAAGATAGCCCATAATTTTAGGAAATTAGCCCATTCTCTTAATGGGCTAACCCATCACCTTAGGAAAGCCCAAGCAACCAAGAAGAAAATATCTGCAATCTCCAGCATATGGCTGGAGACAAAAGCCTCGACAAAAGCCAAAGCTGCCTATGTATGTGAACTGCTGGGAGGCTCCAGCACGTGGGCAAAGCAAACCTCAAGGCAGATAGCTCAAAAAACCAGAGGATATTGGCGTGCACAGGAGAAAAGGCAGCCTTCAGACCAGCCAAAGTTATTTATCTATTTCCTTTACCAGACCTTGTCATGAAATAGGGGAGGAAAGAAGGAGAGATGATAACCAAAGATAGGAAATCACCACTGAAGCAGTTGCGAGAAAAGCCTTAGAGCTCCCAAAAACTTTGTCTTTGTGTGTTTGGATAGAAAATGATTTCACAAAATATGATGAGTCAAAAGGAGAGAAGAGAAATGAAGGAGAAGACTTGGCAAAATTGGAGAAAGGCCATTAGGGTTTCTTGGGAAAGAGGAGCTTCCAGCGGCTATAAAAGGGGGTGTCTCCTACCCATTAAGAACAACTCAATCGAAGGCAAGCAAACCAGACCCAGAAAGTTTTCGTCAAGCTGCCGGAAACTACTCAACACACCCATTATACCCTCCATCTCTCTCTCTCTCTCTCTCTCTCTCTCTCTCTCCAACAAACCTTCTTAGAATCCCTTCCCTCTTTCCTTAGAACCCCTGTTTCTCATAGGAATTCACAGCCCTCTCTCTCTTTAATGCTAAACTCATGATTGCTTTGCTCTCATGCCACAAGCTTCTCATGTCAAGCTAAGAATTTATCTATAAGCGACCGTTGTATTTGTTAGTGAAGATAACTAAGGTGCTTCCTAAGGCTCCATTACCCTTTCGAAGCATTCTTGGGGTTTGATTCTTGAACTCAGACACAGGGAGTAATTTCACCCATTTGCTCCTTACGGCAGCCCAGCCCATTTGTAACTGCCGGAACGAAAAAGCCCCCACAATATTCACCATTTTATGGCATCTTTCATCGAAGCCGGAGGGATGTGGTCAACCATGGAAGATGTTCTGTTGTGTGAGTCTTGGGTCCAAATTAGTCATTGTCCGGTCATGGGCAATGATATGAAATTATCTCATATGTGGAAAAAATTCATGCAGTATTTTGTGAAAGATCGGGTTCGACTTGTACGGAAATGACCTTGGGTAGTAGGTGGAAAATTTTGAATAAAGAGTTAGGGAAATGGAGAGATGCGTTGGCAAAAGCGAGAGACAACCATCGAAGCGGTGAAAATCTTAGCAATGAGGTAAATTATTTGTAATTTCTGTTTTATTAAATTTAATGTCCTAATTTTTTTAAAAATGTTTCTTACCAATATATTTTTATTGTTTCTTGCATTCCCAATATTCTTTTTAATGTCCTAATTTTGTTGTTATTTGTTTCTTGCATTTCCAATATTCTTCGTAATGTTACTTGCATTTCCAATTTTTTTTTTTAAAAAAAGATTATGCAAGCACAAATGTGGTTCGGAGCCATTGGGCAAGGCAAAAAATCTTTCAACCATCAACAATGTTGGAAGGTGGTGAAAAATTGCAAACGATTTAGAATTATTCACACGGGTCTGACCGTTGTGTTGAACGAGATGCCACTCCATGATTCAACAACATCAAATTCACCTTTGGATTCCCCAATGAGTCAAGACTCACCAATCCAAAAGGACCCGAGGTCTATTGGTTGAAAGGCGGCGAAGGCGAAGAAAGGGAGTACTTCCAACAATGATACTGCAAAATATTTGGAGCAAATTGTAAGGAACAGCTCCATGAGAATTGAATTAGACTTGAAAAAAGATGCGGATGAGAAGGCAATGAATGAAGAATATGCAAGAGAAAGGGAGTATGTACGAAAACAAGACATTGAGAAGTAGGATCGGGAAACCATGGCCATATACAAGCCATATGTCCCCTGAAACAAAACAATTTGTAAGCTAGAACGAAGGGATGTTATGAGAAGAAGACTTTTCCGTGATGATGGACCTAGCAACACCGATTGGTTAAATGATCAAAACCATCAAGTTAGTTTGCTTGGCTTTTATTTCAGTGTATTTTAATGTGTTGTATTAAAGTAGTTCTAATTCTCGTCTTTTATTTAATTAGTAGTAATTCTTAATTAGTTGTATTGCTTTTCTTTGAGTGAATAAAGAAATCATTCAATAAAATACCTTTTTATTTAACACATTGCATGCTTCAAACAAAACATAATTAAAAAAAACCACAACCAAAGCATAATTTAAAAAAAAAACCACAAACCAAAGCATCATTAAAAAAAAACCATAACCAAAGCATAATTAAAAAAAACCCACAACCAAAGCATCTTCACTTCACTTTATTCACCATCATTGCCTCTCACCGCCCATAAACGTTTCATCAAGTCAACTTGACGTCGTTCATGAATATAAGACGATTGAATCTCCGTATATCGATCAATCATACAGTGAATGAAACAACCGTCCTTAACCAATTGGTTCATGCTCAATTGGTTGTCCATTTGGGCCCATGGGCCTTTCATAAATTTGTGTCAAGGCCGTGTTCATGGGATCCAGTTCGTACACCTCTGGAGCATCATAATCATGCTCATCCTCCTCAATCATGTTATGGAGGATGATGCAACTCATCATAATGCTCCTTAGCACCTCCTCATCAAACATACGCGATCACCCTTAATAATTGCCCACCGAGCTTGGAGGATACTGAAACACCTTTCGACATCTTTCCTGTAACCCTCTTGATAGGTAGCAAATAATTTTGCCTTCTCCGATCGGGGATGTAGAATTGATTTGACAAACATGGTCCACCTGGGGTAAATGCCGTTTGCTAGATAATACCCATTCGAGTATACGATATTGTTGATTTCATAGGTGATATTAAGGGCTCCACCTCTCAAGACATCGTTGAATACCGGGGATTGACCTAGAACGTTCAAGTCGTTTTGAGATCTGGCAACTCCAAAGAAGGCATGCCAAACCCATGTATTGAATCCAACAATGACTTCGAGGATGATACTTTTTTGCCCTTTCTTGTTTCCATAATCTCCTTGCCAGGCAGTTAGGCAATTCTTCCATTGCCAGTGCATACAGTCGATACTTCCAATCATGCCTGGAAAACCTCGAGCTTCGGCTTTCTATAGAAGCCTTTAAAGGTCCCTAGGCGTAGGTTTGCTGAGGTAGTCCCTGGTGTAGAGAGTTTCAATTGCATCACAGAATTTGACCAAGCTCTCTAGAGTAGTGGACTTCCCTATCCTAGCAATCTCATCCATCTGATCAGCAGATGAACCATATGCCAGCATTCGTATAACAGCTGTAAGCTTTTGCTACGGAAGAAGCCCTAAAACCCCAACAACATCACACTTTTGAACGAAGCATGCATCGTAATTGCAAACAACATGCATGACTTTATTGAACAAATGGGATTGCATTCTATATCGCCCTCGAAAATCAACATTAGAGTACATAGAATTTGGGATAATCTTCCAAAAGATTCTTATCCCGAGAATGCCTATGTCTGTCCACGTTAGGGCCACGGCAGACTTGTGAACCACAACGACAGCCTTGGCTTGGTTGATCGACCAAACCCACTGCAATTGCAACGGCTTCATCTTCTTCTTGTTGCACTCTTTTTTCTTCAGCTCGTCTACACCTTCTTTCTTTAATAGACCTACAAACGGTCTAGGCAATTTGTAGATTTTCGAGGGGTTTGAGTATGTACTTGTAAATGTCCCCAAAAATAGATATGAACTTAAAAATGACTATAATTTGGGGGGTTTTATGTAGTTTGGCCTTTATTCATTCTAACCGTTTGTCTGTCCAAATTCCGAAATAAAAAAGAAAAGAAAAGAAAAGAAAAGAAAAAGAAAAGAACAGAAAAGAAAAGAAAATCTTCTAGGAATTGTTTTGTACTGAAGAAGAGCGTGGCACTCATCGTGAGGCGAGCGAGTAAAGATAACCCTGAGCAGCAGCCCGTCCACAGCTCCCAAAAACAACAAACCAAAAAAACCAAGAATCGGAGAGAGAGAGAGAGGGAGAGCATTAAGGAACAAAGTGCCTTGTAATTTGTATGGTCTGAAACAAACATGGCTGCGGCGGGTGTCAAGATAGGAACCGGTTTCGAGACCGTTCCGACTCACCGAGTCACCACCATGTCCATTTCCTCTCTCCTTCCTCCTCCTCCTCACCACACTCTCTTCTTCCTCAGAACCCGCCCTCGCCCCCTCTCTCTCCCTCTCCTCTCTCCTCCACGCTCACGCCCTCGCTCTCTCCCTCTCCGAGCTTCCTCCGAGTCTCCTCCTACCTCTCAAGGTGCTCCCTCCCTCCCTCTCTCTCCCTCTCTGTATATGCTTGCATGTTTTTGAACTTTGAAGTGGAAGTTCAGTTTGCACAGTGTTCTTATGGTTGATTTAGTTTGTGGGTTTTAATCGTTGTACAAATTGATGAAGATGGTGTGTTTGTTTGTCTTGTTTTTGCGCAGCAAATGCAATCGAGAATGTGGTGATAATTGGGTCAGGTCCAGCTGGATTCACAGCAGCAATATACGCAGCTCGAGCCAATTTGAAGCCTCTGGTGTTTGAAGGGTATCAATCGGGCCCGGGGGGGCAGTTGATGACCACTACTGAAGTTGAAAACTTTCCAGGATTCCCAGATGGAATTACTGGTCCTGATTTAATGGACAGGTAAACCAACCAAGTTTATGATTTTATGGAATCACTGGTCCTGACTTGTTTTGAATTCCAAAATCCAAGTTGTTCAGGTGGGAATTGTTAGGAAAGCTGCAATTTCAACTAGAGTGCTGCATAAGAAGCTCAGCATTGTTTGTTTGTGTGTTGTGCAGGATGCGGCGACAAGCCGAACGCTGGGGAGCAGAGTTGTACCAGGAAGATGTTGAGTCTATTGATGTCAAAACTAGACCTTTTACTGTGGAAAGTAGTGAGCGTAAGGTGAAATATTATTTTGCACAAGTTTTGGTTTTAAATATTTTTGTAATCTGTTTTAATTGGGTTCTTTCAAACTTCACAGAGGTGGCCTTTATGCAGTGTCAAAAATGATTCTAATTGCTAGATGAATGTGGGTTTCCTTTGAAATGAAATTTTGAATAATTTTCTTGTCTCACTGACAATTCAAGCTGTGAAATTCTTTCATGTCAGAGAGGGGGGCATGAGTGCAACATGAATTTTACATTCTTGTCTACGGCTATAAAGTAATATATGACTGGTAGCATTGTTAACTTTGTAAGTCTTCCATTTTTCTGCAATATATATGGACATCTGAATGGCTTCAAGTATGGACATCAGAAGTGCGGATTGGCTGAAACAATGCACAGGTTGATTGATCAACATGGCTGGCTGATCGATTGGCTTGCATGGTTTCAACCAGTACACCTTCTTTTTACATTTATCCTCAAAGATCCTCTTACTCTGCTCCAATAATAAAACACTCTTCATTTACTATAAAGAAATCACAAGTTATAAAAGAAACAAAAAGAAAAAGGTTCACTTTTGCCCAATGTTTAGATTTCTTTTCTTCGTCTATAATCCACTATGCATCTCTTTCCAATATGGTAACATTTATCTTCTGATTGTATGCTGAATATTTTACTCAAATCCTGTTGGCCTTGAGTTTACCATATGTTAATTTTGTCCTTGTACTTCTAATCTGATTCCCAGTTTTGCATTTGCATTTCAGGTTAAGTGCCACAGTCTAATTTTTGCCACAGGAGCTACTGCAAAACGGCTTAGGATACCCCGTGAAGATGAATTTTGGAGTAGGGGAATTAGTGCTTGTGCAATTTGTGATGGAGCATCACCATTGTTTAAAGGGCAAGTTCTTGCTGTGGTTGGAGGGGGTGATACAGCTACAGAGGAAGCTTTATACCTCACAAAATATGCTCGTCATGTTCATCTACTTGTGCGTAGAGATCAACTAAGAGCTTCTAGAGCAATGCAAGATAGGTGAGTGTTGATGAAACCTATCTTAATATGATGTTCTGATTTTTTTATGCCACACCTTCTAAATTACACTTGTGTGGTTGGTCATTGTGGATAACCACATAAATATATACTAAGTGAAATGTTTCTTTTTGTGCTTTTTTCTCAGCCTAATCACATTTGTCTTCCTCGGTGTCTCATGTTAGATGGATGGATATATACCATAGTAATTTTTCTCTAAAAATTTTGTTTTATAATTGAAATTTGAGTATAGCAAAAAATTTTGTTTCATCATTCGTCCACTTATTCATCTGGATTTTGCTTGCCCCTCTACTTCCATATGCAACTTCATTCACCTTCATGCAGCTACTTCATATGTCACCATCTATATATGTGTTCTATCATTATATATATTTTTTCTTTTAAAATGTTTTCTAATTTGATTGTCACTGATATTATCTTTCCTTTAGTACATAGTACAATGGATATGCACATTGGTACTTGTTTTGTTGAATAATTAGTGAATGTATTGTATTTGACCATCATAAATTTTATCTGTCTGATGATGACATTGCCTGTGAATGAGCTAATCTGTTGAGGCAGTTTATAGTCTTCCTGGAAAGGATCTGAAGTTGTAAATTACTTCAATTGGTTTATAAAAAAATTTCTTCATTTATTCTTGTTATAAGCTTCTATCTTTTACCATCAAGCTTGCTTTACATCTTTTTGCTTTTTGATCTAGAACAGAACTGCCTTTTGTTAAGCTGGAGTAGGAAATTAATGCTGTATAGCTCAAGAAATTTTGAACAGTTCATGTTAATTGTCTATTAAAACTGTGTTTTCTCTATGTAATGCCAATGTTTTATAGCTCTTCTGCAATGGAATGTGCAGTGATTGACAGTAGAATTTTCCTTGTTCTTTTAGACCATTCCTCAGTTTTTTAATCTCAGGATAGTTATTTTTGTGTTCTAGATTCTGATTGCCTTCCTTGATGGTGATGAAATTTATACTAATGTATGTGTGAGTTTTCAACTCCCTGAATGTTTGTTTAACAGGTTGATTATCGCGAATGTTTCAGAGTGTACAACAACCCAAATGTCACCTTGCACTTCAACACAGAGACTGTGGACGTTGTTAGCAATACAAAAGGCCAGATGTCTGGTATTTTAATTCGAAAACTTGATAGTGGGAAGGAATCTGTGCTTGAAGCAAAGGGGTTATTTTACGGTATTGGTCATTCACCAAATAGCCAGTTGTTGGAAGGCCAAGTTGAGCTTGACAGCTCTGGCTACATCTTAGTAGAGGAGGGTACTGCAAAAACTTCAGTTGAAGGTGTATTTGCTGCTGGAGATGTACAGGTAATGCTGCTAAAACTTCTCTTTTCAAAAAAAAAAAAAAAAATTTCTTCAGTTCTTAATATGGCTCAGGACCTGTCAAGACTAATTATGTGCTCTGAATACCTCACTTTAAGTTGTTACCTCATTGTAGGTACAGATATTGTATTTGTTTGATCGATGACAAACTGAAGTCAGTTATCAATGGTTGTTGGACATAGTGAAGAATTTAGTATTTAGGCAAGGAAATGTTTGGAATAAAAAAATATTTTAGAACTTGGGTGAAAGTGTTGCATGCAAAGTAGGCTTTTTTATTGTTGTTTTTTGTATTCTGGGTGGTTTAGCAATAAGTTATTGAGTAGGTCAGAATTCCACCCATAGCTTGAGGGTTATCCTCAATACTATAAAATTCTGAGAGACCTACGTTACGTCCGCATTTGATGCAACTGAAATACTACACATTCCAAATGTTTGGCAGAATTTTGAGTCTATGAAATTCATGAGAAAACATAATCATTCAGTTCCAGCAGATGGTGGCTATAATATTTATTTTAAAACTATGACCAGCATCATGACAGATGATGTCTACTGTTTTTTGGTTTTTAAACAACAGAAAAGTAATGTACAAAGAATTATTAAGCACATCCGATAAGCATGCTTGATGGGGATTTTTGTTGTTGCATTACATCTGCTGGACCTGCTTCACATAAAAGTAGTTATATTGCTATTCAAATTCAAACCCGTGTTCTGCAGTCCAAAAAGAAAAAAAGAAAAAGAAAGATAGATTAAGCTGTTTTTCTACCCAAAATTGTTCTTTGCTTACAAAAATTCTCAGTTAGATTATCTGTAATCCCGTCTCCTTTACCTTATTAGGACCATGAATGGAGGCAAGCCGTAACTGCTGCAGGTTCTGGATGCATTGCCGCTTTATCAGTTGAGAGATATCTTGTGGGAAAAGATCTCATTATTGAGTTTCACCAGGTATTTAACTTCTAATGAAGTTTATATTTTCTACATGTCTCTAGAAATAATATATTATTTTCATCTGCTGGGTTTTACTTTATTCAGAGGTTTATTAAACCCATACTCTGTGTTTAGTGCCCTCTGGTTGTAAAAGAAATTATTGATAAGCATTCCAACATAAGTTCCATTTAGTTTTGATTTTTATTTGATAATAAAGTTTACTGCACAGTTTAATGTTTACTTAATTTCTTCCACCCCTTTGATATGAAATATAATTATTTTGTCATTTGTGACTGAAATGAATTTTAACATTATTGGCCAAAACAAAAAAAACTAAATTATTGAGGATTTTTTTTTTGGTGGGGAATTATTGAGGAATTAATCTAACGACTCTTTGTTTTCTTGGTAAATGGATTGTGGAATTTTATTTCGATCAATAGTTGAATTTATAGCCTGTGATAGCACTGTTCATAAAAAACATCCTTCTCATCTCTCTACATTTGACAGCCCAAAACTGAAGAGGCTAAGAAGGAACTCACAAGCAGGGATGTTCAAGAAGGTTTTGACATTACTCTTACAAAGCATAAGGGCCAGGCATGTGTTCTTTTACCCATAAGCTAGCATGATCTAATGATTTCATACTAACCAATCAACGATTTTCTTTTTCTTTTCTTTTGGGTTTTAATGATATAAATAATAGTATTTCTATTCTTAGTTAAGATGTAGTAACTTTTTTTGTATTTGCTTTTCAGTATGCCCTACGAAAATTGTACCATGAAAGTCCAAGGCTTATATGTGTACTATATACAGCACCAACATGTGGTCCGTGTAGGACTTTGAAGCCAATTCTTAGTAAGGTATGCAAATTAACTTGCATAAATACCACATGATAATTTAAACTGTCATGATTACTATGATCTTTATACAGGATGTGCATTTGAATATGAATATTTTTGGGACACACGTAATTCAATTTATTGTGTGCAAATCACGTCAAGCATTTGGCTTGGGCAAGTTTTAAGATGGTTGCATGTTGTTATAGTTGAAAATCGAAACCAGATTGTGGGAGATCACAATGTTCTTTCATGTGTGGGACACTGTATAAATCAGATATCTGCAAAATTAAGATGTCTTTGGAATGTACCTATAAGCTTATGTTACCGGCTGGCGCAAATACATGTAAGATTCTCATGCTGGAAGCATGATTGACTGTAGCCAGTGGCCTTTGGGCCTAGTGGCATTTTCTTCCTCGTAGAAATTGATGTGGGATTGTGGGAGGGCGAGTTCGGGAGTTCAGTTCTTGGTGATGCATGTTTACTTGGAAACGAGACGTTTGTCTGCCTTTGCACATTTTCTGTGACAGTAAAACATGCTTTATCATATATATCCGTGAATGTACATGACCAATAGAGGATGTGGTAATCTTAAGCTTTTTTTTCTGATGGCAGGTGATAGATGAATTCGACCAAAATGTACATTTTGTTGAAATTGATATTGAGGATGATCCAGAAGTAGCAGAAGCAGCTGGAATTATGGGTACACCATGCGTTCAGTTCTTCAAAAATAAAGAAATGATCAGGTTGGTTTATCTCTGTCCATATTTTTGTCCCCAATGTGATCCATTCACCACAAATAACTTCATCTACAATGTTGCTCGTTCCTTCGTGGCGCTAATTGTTCTATGCTTGTTTGTAGGACTATATCGGGGGTCAAAATGAAGAGCGAGTATAGACAATTTATTCAAGCAAATAAATGAGAAGATTCAAGACCCTTGGTTGCCTGATGTCCTCGTTTTGTAGTTCAATTTTGTTCCTCCCAAACAGGCTAGCTCAATAACACCTTCAATTTTCACAATTGTATCTTGTATTGATCAACTACACTGTAGATTATTATACATGCAGAGTTGCCAATGCATCGTTACGGTCGATTCTCCAATCCTGTATTTCCGCCAATTTGTAAGTTTGGGAGGGTTTAGCTTCTTTTCTGTTTTTATTTTTGCCTATCCCAATCCCATCTTTCCTTGCGAACTGTATTTATTTCATGTTGATAAACTAATAAAAGTTCCACTTTACACGGATGTTTAGTGTGATCACCCTTAATCTTATAGAAAGAGATTTACAGTGAAATAAATAAGTGAATCAAAGAGGAAGAGTACGGTCGATTCTCCAATCCTGTATTTCCGCCAATTTGTAAGTTTGGGAGGGTTTAGCTTCTTTTCTGTTTTTATTTTTGCCTATCCCAATCCCATCTTTCCTTGCGAACTGTATTTATTTCATGTTGATAAACTAATAAAAGTTTCACTTTACACGGATGTTTAGTGTGATCACCCTTAATCTTATAGAAAGAGATTTACAGTGAAATAAATAAGTGAATCAAAGAGGTAGAGTACAATTACACTATGGAAGTGGTGACCCAATACCCTCTTGAGAAGCTAATGGATTAAGAGTTTTGTGCCTCTTGGAGGAGATCAATGGCTCCTTCCTCAATGGAGCTCTTTTGGCTTTGTGTAGAAAATTTGCCTTGGCATAAAGTCTGTGTGTAAAAAATGATGCTCTCTCCTTGTACTTGAGCACCATATAAAAGATAACTCTTACACAAACTAACAAGGCTGCCAGAGCAGCCAAATCCCACCACTTGGAAATTTTAGGGTTTATCCCATACATATAAAGGAGAACATACTCACCTTTCAACTTCGGTTCTCCAGGAACTTGAGGGTCAAATTTAAGCCCAATCATGTCATTCTTGAACTGACCCTGAGATAAATTTTAAGGGAGTTTCACTAAAATAGCCAAAATGGGGGCTGAAATTATAAAAATACCCAACACCCAAAACACTTTATAAACATACCCAAAACCCATCATTACACACATACCCAAAACCCATTTTGGGTATGTTTCTATGTTTAAATAGTGCTTGGATATTTTTATAAATACATGTCTAGGATTGAGTATTTTTATAAATATCTAAAATTGTAATCAGCAATTAGATGCCAAATCTAAATTAATGGCATGGTAACAAATCTAATTAATGGCATGTTTATTTACCAAGAACTACAGAAGTCAGGAATCGGAAAACTTAGATAAGGTAATCAAGGAATTGGAATCATTCTAATACCCATTCTTGATTAGTAACATATCATAAGATGTAATTAAGGAGTGTTTGGAAGGCCTAATATACTTCTTGATAAACTAATAAAAGTTCCACTTTACACGGATGTTTAGTGTGATCACCCTTAATCTTATAGAAAGAGATTTACAGTGAAATAAATAAGTGAATCAAAGAGGAAGAGTACAATTACACTATGGAAGTGGTGACCCAAGACCCTCTTGAGAAGCTAATGGATTAAGAGTTTTGTGCCTCTTGGAGGAGATCAATGGCTCCTTCCTCAATGGAGCTCTTTTGGCTTTGTGTAGAAAATTTGCCTTGGCATAAAGTCTGTGTGTAAAAAATGATGCTCTCTCCTTGTACTTGAGCACCATATAAAAGATAACTCTTACACAAACTAACAAGGCTGCCAGAGCAGCCAAATCCCACCACTTGGAAATTTTAGGGTTTATCCCATACATATAAAGGAGAACATCCTCACCTTTCAACTTCGGTTCTCCAGGAACTTGAGGGTCAAATTCAAGCCCAATCATGTCATTCTTGAACTGACCCTGAGATAAATTTTAATCCGCAATTAGATGCCAAATCTAAATTAATGGCATGGTAACAAATCTAATTAATGGCATGTTCATTTACCAGGAACTACAGAAGTCAGGAATCGGAAAACTTAGATAAGGTAATCAAGGAATTGGAATCATTCTAATATCCATTCCTGATTAGTAACATATCATAAGATGTAATTAAGGAGTGTTTGGAAGGCCTAATATACTTCTTAATACCTGTATTGACCATGCCGCATAGCTGAGGTAGGACATTGGGTAACGCCAAAAGATCTTTGGAAGGTCAACCAGCCTCCGGAAGAGAAGAGATGGCATCATCATGAATACCTATGTGTATAAACATTTTAGATGGTTGACACTAAGATACTGACGTGTCTACTAACGCATCATATATTATTGTATTAATCAATCACATTACGTGACAGGTGATGTGTACGTTATATTCATACAAAAGATGAGGTAAAAGCAATGATATTAGGGTTACCAACTCTTAGTTACAAACTAGTAACATGACATTTTTTCATCAATAAACAAATGAAGTTTAATGTAAGGCCACAAATCAGCAAACAAAATACCGTTGTACTAGTTGAGGTGATATAATTGATATCTCTAGCATTACTTAGTTGCAAAATACAGTTTTTGTTACTATTTTATAACCGAAAAGTGAGGTTTCGCTTACCGTCACACCAGCTGCGACTCCTATGCCCATCAACAGATTTGGAACTACGGCTGCAACGATTAAGGCAGTGCCTTCTGTGACAGCAATGCAGCAGAAGAGATTGAGACAAAAATACAAGTAATGAGAGAAGCCGGAATGGAATTTGACCATGTAGTATAGGATTGTTCCAGAAGAGAATGCCATGGCAACTACGAAAGGAAGCGACGACAGGAAGTTGGAGAGCACAAACAGAGCATCCCCATAATGCCCACCAAGTCTTTCACGCCTAAACACCTGCAAGCCAACTTTGAAGTTATATACAACTGAATTTAGGATTGTTCCAGAAGAGAATGCCATGGCAACTACGAAAGGAAGCGACGACAGGAAGTTGGAGAGCACAAACAGAGCATCCCCATAATGCCCACCAAGTCTTTCACGCCTAAACACCTGCAAGCCAACTTTGAAGTTATATACAATTGAATTTTTGTACTTACGAGCTTCAAGAGTTAATGCCCCACAAACTGTTGTGTTAAGAAGATGGAATAAACAATTTAATAAAAAAAAGGTTGGAATCAATGGTGGACCCAAGAAATTTTATAGGGATAGGCTAAATTTTTTTTTACGGGAGATATATTATAAGCCTTTTTTCTCTTGAAACAAAAATGTAAATAAAATTTTATAAATCAAAGGAGGCCACATTACGAGCAAATATAACACAAAGAGCACAAAATATAAATAAATATAAAATCAAACACATTTTTCAACTACTTGAGATCCGAGTTGAATAAGTTTCTCAGGAATTAAGTATCAACATTAGATGCAGAAGGTGTATCCTTGTTATCGTTACCACTTTTTTTGAAGAATGAACCCTTAGTTTTTCCTCTCTTTGTCGGTTTATTATCATCATATGACATGATATCCTAACAAGAAATAACACCAAAAATCATATATACTAATTAATAATTCAAGTTGCAAAAATAAAACATATATAACAATCACCAAAAGTTTTCACCCAAACCCTAAATTATAAAAACTTAACAACAACAATTAAAATTGGAAATTGAATAAAAAAAAAGAGAAAAAAACTTACCAAGATTAAAGAACCCACTGAAGATAGGTTGGTACAATTTTTTAGAGGGGGAGAGCTATTTCTTCTAGGCTCTGAAGGTTCAAATATGACGTTTTCGGTGGCTAGAAGAAAAATTCTGATGTTTGCTTCTAATCAAATTTATATAGGTTATGGATTGCATGTTACTATTTCCTATATGCTTCAAGAGTGGGTTTATTTCTACATAGAGAGCCGGGCTTATTTTAAATAAAGGGCTAGACTACTATTTACTTTAACTATATCTGGCTTAAACCACTAAGACTACAATTTAAAAAAAAAAGAAAAGCATTGGGCTGGAGGCTCCTGCCCAATGTAGATTCTCCCTTGGTTGGAATAAACTTACACTAACACTCTTCGAAGTTTTTGGTGTTTTCATACAAAAATATGAGGTTTCGGAAATTACACTAATTCCTCGATGGTTTCAAATTGTCTTTACAAAACCCATTGCGTTAAATTCTGTCTTGAGGTTAAGTTTTTCATTTTGAGAAGCTTTTGTGATGACATTAGAAATTTTTGGAAAGAAAATGAACAGAATGGGTTTAATGAAAACTATTTTTAAACATCGGAGATTGTTAGTGTAATTTCCGAAACCTCAGTTGTCTTATGAATACAATGAATACCTGAGGGGCATTGTGTGTATATAACTCGATAAACTGTTACTGGTAATGTTCTTTTACCACACTTATGTTGCCAAACTATAGAATCAAACTGATGAATTTTCGCGATTCACAGACTAACAATGCAAGTATCGAGGTGAAAAAAATCATTTGTGCGAATTAAGGATGAGGCTTCATGTCTACCTGTAATTCTTCAATAACAAAGGGTATGCCTCCAATGGACAAGCAGATCATGAGACCGTAGATGAAACCATCACACTTTCCTCTTGCCACGATTGCTTGATAGTTTGTCCCAATCTTGAAAAAGAAAGAGCCAGCACTCACTGCAACTAAAATGTAAAACACACTCCTCAACCAGTAGTACCCAATATCTCTAGACATATTCAGTGAAGATCGGCTAATCAATGTGCATAGCTTCCTCCACCAGCTGCTACTATTTTCCTTGTTTGAATTTGTGGCAGGTTTGTCCTGCAATGTTAAGATTTCTCTCATCCTTTTTCTTGCGTTTGATGAAAATTTGGAGGACTTGTATTCATTGATGAGTTTTCCTTTGATCTCATCTGTTGTCAAATTCATTTCGGAATTTAAAGAGCCTGATGATCCCTGCCAAGACAATCCCAAAAACAATTCATTAATAATAAAGCAAGCAAAACCAAACCCTTCTGAAGAAAAATTAAAGAAATTTACGTACATAATTAATTCTTTGAGATATCATAAGTGCTGCGATAACTTGGTCAAAGTCTGAACTAACACATCGAAGAAAGTGGTCTGGAGGATTTTTTCTTGTTGGACAAGGAAATCCGGCATCCGCGAAGAACTGAAGAGTAAGAATAGAAGAAACCATCAATTAATTAGTATGTCTGTCACTATCTTACTTGTTAGAAATATGCGATCGGTGTTCAGATTTTGAGAAACGAGATATCGGTGAACAAATTTGGCGACTCTATTAAGAAACAATAATCTTACCTTTACAGCCATCTTTGCTTCTCCAAAATAAACAGTTTCACCTCCTGCTAGGAGAAGCAGATCATTGAAGAGATTAAACACATCGCTACTCGGTTGGTGGATGGAGCAAATGACTATCCTTCCATCATGAGCAATGTTTCTTAATGCCAATATCACAAAGAAAGATGAAGCACTGTCCAGGCCGCTGGTGGGTTCATCTAGCAACAAGACATGAGGCTGTGTTAATATTTCAATGCAAATGCTAAGTCTCCTCTTTTCTCCATTACTTATACCCCTCAAATGCCAGTTTCCAATGTTGTTTTCAGCACAATCTTGGAGACCCATTTTTGTGAGTGTCTCATCTACCACCTCATTCTTGTCATCTTTAGTCATTGTAGAAGGAAGCCTGAGATGAGCTGAATATTCTAGGGTTTCTCTGACTGTGAGTGATCCCAGGAAGAGGTCTTCTTGAGTTACATAAGACTGAAAATGCATGCATATTAATATTATAATTACTTTTTAAAAAAAAATTAATTACTTCATGTTAATTCTAATTAGGCTTACAATGTCTCTGCAGTTTAACCTTCTTTTGTTGCCGTTGTGTATAACATCTCCGGACATTTGAACATTTGCAGGTAGTCTACCTGTTAACAAATAATAAGGAATTCTCAAAATATTATAGTTACCAGAAAAAATAACTCAAGTGTGAGACGGGCATGGTTATAGAAAAAAAAATTTACACGAAGGGATGAAAGATTACTCCAAGGATCATCCTTGGACAAAAAATATGTCAAATCAGACATCATTACTCATCTAAATTCTAATCTCATGATAGAATAACTAGACAAATGCAATATTTCTTATAAACAATACTAGCCTCTTTGCACGTGTTTCCGCAACTGCGAGAGACTTTTTAAAAGTTTTTTAAAATTTATTTTAGAATTAAAAAAGATAATGGGTAGTTGTGTTCCATAAAAATAGGATCCATTATCTGATTTTTCTTTTAATTTTACTTTTTTTTAATATGAAAAAGTGTGAATTTACCATATTATCCTCATTTAATTAATAACTTCAATTCCTTCAATTCTTAATGTTTGCATTAACTAAGGGCAATATTCTAGTATTTTGAATGTTTTACCATTCTCTGCCTTTTGCTTTATATATATAGTAGCCTCTTTGCATGCGCTTACGCGCCCGCGAGAGGCTTTTTAAAAGAAAAAATTAAATTTATTTTAGAATTAAAAAAGATAATGGGTAGTTGTGTTCCATAAAAAAAATCAAATAATCCATGAATAGACCTAAAAAATGAACAGTTCTGATCATGAGAGAACATTACGAAGTGGGTCCAAATAAGTAGTTAGCGTTGTATTAAGTTACTAACTAGCCATGCAAAAATACAAGGAGAAACCCTAGACCAAGCTAGGGAGAGAACCAAAACCTTGCACAAAGCAAGGAGAGACAAGATCCAGCGAAAAAAATTAGATGGGAATAACTCTCCACAACATATTAGGGGGGGAGGGGTGAAGCCCGGGACTAATATATATACCTATGGGTTTTTTTTTAAAAAAAAAATGTTAAGGATGTCCTTGTTTCAAGGTTATATATCCCTGCAAAAAGAATTGTCCAGATTGGAAATATTCGGGTCATCCAAAATGTGCAGAAAAAAGCACAGGTCGTTAGATAAAATAGAAATAAAAATGTGGATAATCAAATGGCTGAACAATTTCCGATTTAGTAGATTTTTTTTTGCATGAATCATGCTTGAAAGAGAACTTAAAAACTGGATGGTTCTGATGGTTGGATTACAATCCAAAAATTGGATGTCCTGTTTTAAGAAGTAGATATCCTTAGGGAAGAAAACCCGCTATATACTAATTAGATAGATAAGTGACCAACTGACACCAACTGACCTTTGCTCAAATTGTAGTTGTGTGCATTAATTTTGGTGAATAGTATTACTATTACTTGAGAAATCATGAGAGAGAGAGAGAGAGAGAGAGAGAGAGAGAGAGAGAGAGAGAGAGAGAGAGAGAGAGAGAGAGAGAGAGAGAGAGAGAGAGAGAGAGAGAGAGAGAGAGAGAGAGAGAGAGAGAGAGAGAGAGAGAGAGAGAGAGAGAGAGAGAGAGAGAGAGAGAGAGAGAGAGAGAGAGAGAGAGAGAGAGAGAGAGAGAGAGAGAGAGAGAGAGAGAGAGAGAGAGAGAGAGAGAGAGAGAGAGAGAGAGAGAGAGAGAGAGAGAGAGAGAGAGAGAGAGAGAGAGAGAGAGAGAGAGAGAGAGAGAGAGAGAGAGAGAGAGAGAGAGAGAGAGAGAGAGAGAGAGAGAGAGAGAGAGAGAGAGAGAGAGAGAGAGAGAGAGAGAGAGAGAGAGAGAGAGAGAGAGAGAGAGAGAGAGAGAGAGAGAGAGAGAGAGAGAGAGAGAGAGAGAGAGAGAGAGAGAGAGAGAGAGAGAGAGAGAGAGAGAGAGAGAGAGAGAGAGAGAGAGAGAGAGAGAGATACCAGCCAAGGCATCAAGTAAGGTAGATTTTCCTGAACCAGAAGGACCCATGAGGGCCATAATCCGGTGAGGTTCAGCGAAACCACTAATCCCATTCAACAGCTGCTTTCTTGAGGTTGCATCATTTCTCAAGTTTTGAGCAGCCACCACCGTTATGTCTTCCCACACCAAATACTTCCCTGCAGAAGCCGATCTTTTATCCTCTTCAATCATTCCCTCAATATAACCACTCGACCTCTCTGCCATTTGTACAGGCCAACCAAATATGTAAATTTACTCACTGCAATGCAAACCCTAGAAATAATAGTGTTGTTGAGTTCTTCTACAGAGCCTACGTGTTATCTTATAAATACATGGCCAAGGGGATCAGTTGTAAAGCCTAAACACGTTCTCTCATTATGCAGTATGGGCACGCCATTAATTTCGTTATGGTGAAATATAATCAAATTTGGCTTGCAATAATTGCATGGACACTACTGCAAGCATACTGAGTTTTCGAGGGCCCACGTCTTTTACACCTCCATGCGTTCTGCACTGGTACTCTTATTTACTTTGTACTTGTTTAGGTGTGGATATGGTGATGGTTGATGGGTGGTGGAGATAGATCTGTATCTCATAAAGTCAAAGTGCTGCCCCACACAACAGATCCATTGAGATCCTTCATTTTCTCTGCTTGGATTTTCTATGTCATGATCTGTTTGACTTCTTTCATGCGTACGACACCTCATTAAAATTTTATCCAAAGGACTTAGTTGACACATCATCTTTAAATCATAACCCAATTTTCTCATAATTTTAAAAGAAAAAATCCAAGTGAAACTTCATTAGAAAAACTAAGACAACATCTAAAGTACCAAACCCAATAGGGCAACAAACTAACATACTCATTCTTCCCTTTTCTGCAACGTCTCTCCGGAGAAAGAAACCCAAATGTTGCTGCGAAGAAGAGTGGAAATAATTATTGAATTGGAAGATACGTTGAAGAAAAAAGAAAACGATTTTTTTTAATTATAAAATATATGTGTCAACAGCCACAGACCAACAAGAGAGATAAGAGCATCTACAATCATGCTCCCTATTTTTTAGTTAAAATTTAGCTAGAAATACACAAAAGCTATTTTAGGAGCTCTCTATAAAATTTGAACTCCAATCATACTCCCTAATTTAGGGAGTCATAAATACTATAACTCTTTTTTAATTGGTCCATTTCTATAAAAATAAAAAAATAAAAAAAATAGCATTAATTAAAAGTTTAAAATATACATAAAACAAAGCAACATTAAACTATAAGGAGCCTCTAGGAGTCCTTTCTCTCTCCTTAGATTTAGGTGCTCCTAGAGGTCTTCCTATTTTAGGAGGTGAATAGGGAGCATGGTTGGAGTTGTATTTTTCCAACTCCACCCTAAAATTTGTGTAAGGAGGTGGGTTAGGGAGTCCATTGTGGATGCTCTAAGATTGGGGAGGGGAAGCTAACATGTTTGGATTGGCAAAGAAAAACAGTTGTGTCAGCCGGTGTGCAAGTTATCTTATCCATAGTTAAAAGATAGTTATATTAGCAGTAAGGGCAACCCATAGCTGGATCCATTTGTAGAAGGTTGAATCCAAAAATTGATATTTGAGTAAGGGGTTGTAGCTCAAGTAGTTAAGAGCACATACTCCTACAAGGATATTGAGAGCATGTGCTCGATTAAAAACTAGTGACGGATACATGAAATTTTCCCCTTGGGGTTTCCCTGCCCTGCCTTAACCCTCTCGGAGGAACAGCTTGCCCTGTGGCAGCTATACTAAAAGGAAAGCATCCATGAAAATGATAGGCTTTCCCTCGCTTTTATGTGTGTCCACCATTGCCTAAATTTGTTGACAAAAAACTCCTAAACTTCTTAAGGGTAATAAATTGACGGTTTTATTAGCACTCCAAAAAAGTCATTCCACACTCCTCGAAATATAATTTCTCTAATGTTTTTATAACATAGGAGTGCATGATATAACTCTTTTAGACCGCAAATAATAGTTTCCCAAATTAGTATAATATTTTTATTTCAGTATTTTCTCTATAGCCTATCCTTGTCTTGCTCTTATTCCTCTACGAACATCTTCCTTGTCCAAGCCCAAGCCCAAACCAAGAAGTGATGACAATTTTCGTTTCCTACCTAAATATCCTTACGAATTTTTTTATTTTATTTTATTTTTATCGAAAATATCTATGGATTGAGAATGAAACCAACAAGAAGATCTTCACATGCTACGTCCCAACAGTACAAAGTTGTTTCCTTGAAGTTTAGTTCACTATATCAATAACCTAACCAAAAGGTTTGATATGGGGTTAATGGGATCCATCTTACCAATTTAATAAATAAATAAATAATAGAGTTAGGGTTTATAAGCGCTATTTGATTTAGCTTCGATTGCATGATTCATTGCAGCTACATTTTTCAAACTTCAGATTGAATACAAACACAGAGGCCCTTTTAGAGTGGACACAAATATGAACCATCCAAACCAAATTTGGATACTTTGATAATTCTATCAAATATGAACAAGTTTTCTCAATACAACATAAATAAAATTGAGATCACTGATACAGGTGAGTCAATATGATACAAGGGGGCCGCACATATACAAGTCTATTGATCGAAACGTTAAAGAAACAGAAGTTAAAATTAGAGAGGGTCTTCATGGAAAAGTAAGATGTTTCATGAAAGCGGACTAGCTTCTGGGACATCATCGAGGATGAAAGGGCCTAACTTACCCGTCCTAAATAAGGTAAGGAATTTCTTTGATACCATCAAGCGAGCTTCAGACCCCTTATTGGGTATCTTTAGTGCCTTCTGCAGTGCTTCAAACTGCTGTTCTATAAGTACCTCCAAGTCAATCTCATCTTCCATGTTGCCATTGAATTCTGACAAAGTCGAATACAGAGCACGCTGCACTTCAGTTACAAGATCCTGAAAAGCAACATGAACAATACTAGTATTTTAAAAAGCATACAAACATAACAAATATTGGCTAAGTCACCAAGGATACTTATCTAAGCTGCACTTAAAAAGTGTCAAAGAACTAAAAGTTAATTGCAAAGTCACAGATTACACGTGTGGAAGGAAATTTAAAATGGCTAGTGTGAGAGTAGTAGTGGTTAGTGAACAAATAAATTAAAACATATTCTCAAGACTTAAATACATGCTCCAGATACAGTACCTAAAAATTACAAATTTAAAAGAAATCTCTTTGCTAATTATCACAAAGATAAGTGGGGAAATTGGATCTTGTCATATCTTTGTCAGCAAACCGTATACTTCAACCAACAATTTATTTCTCAATGACTGTCAAATATCTTTAGTACATAAAATCTAATATTCACTTTCCCTTTGAAAGATCATCGATGGGTTACTCATTATTTGCTGTAATTTACAAAATGCTTTCTCCAAGTCAAAGCATAGTCTTAGTGAAATTATTAAAAGGAAAAAGATAAAAATGAAAAACTCATTATTATTTTCAGAAATTATACTAACTTCTCCTGTTAGCGTTGAAAGTGAGTAAGCATCAGAGGTTTGAAATAATCAGCAGTAAAAGTTGGAAAATAATCAAGCATTGTGGTGCATAAAGAAAAATACAAACACGAATATAGTAATTTCCGTTACCTCAACGTACAGCACATGAGACTTAGTTGGCAGCTTCCTCCTACTAGGTCGAAGATTTTTAAGACTGTAGTCAACTTTTTCCTCTGCTTCATATTGAATCCCTTCCATTCTCCTATTATTTGAGTTCTTCCAGTGAAAGGGTGTCCCTCGTGTATTTAAAACTGCAAGCAAGTATTGAGCAATTCGATCCTCCCCTACAACCGAATCCTTAATAGATCCTGCACGATGAGGTTCAGTGAGATGCAGTACACTGACAAAAGTTACAAAAATTTCCCCCTAAGTTTAATGATTCATCCCTATTTATGATGCACGTGACAAATTTTTTTTTTCAAATGGAAGTTGGAACGCCAAAATTTGATAGTAAGCTAATCAGAATTCATTAAACATGGATCTTAAACTACCAAGAGAGGCGGTCTGACCCCATCTTTAAATTTCCTCAATACTGGACCGTTCTCCATTGAAGCCAACAGCTAAAAGCCATTAAGCTATTAAAGTACGAATTCGATTAATACAATGAGAAGTGTACAACCAAGCCTATAAGGAATCTGAACAGAGAATAAAGGAAATTGCCAACAAAGTTGAAACAGACAATTTTCAAAAGAGAGATATTAAGGTGATTGCCAAGCCAACAGAGTTGAAACAGCATGTATTAAAGTTGCATACATAGAAAGGACTACAATTCCTAGAGAAACTTTCTAAGTCATGCCATCCCAACAAATGTAAGTCTAAAAAATTCAAAACACCTTTCAAATGCCACGGTAATAAGAAATTCCAGAGAATTTATCTGAGAAAGGACAAACCTGCAAGAGCTAGCTTTAATCCTGTCTCTATGTCCGGGATGCTTGGAACCAACACACCTGGAGTGTCAAGAACATATATGCTAGGCTGATGAGCAATCTGCACATAAACAATTCAAAAAAGTTAGGGAAAAGGAAGACGATTTTCCATCATCAAATCTGCGAGATGAAGGAAACAGAGGAATAGAGAACTATAAAAGAAGTATTAGAAGACAAAAGAAACAAACACTAAGAACTAGATAGATTATTTTTTTCGTTTTCAAGATGGGAAGGGTCAAAAAGCGTTTTCTTTTTTAAGTATCTTATTCACCGGCTAGTCTGTATTTTCAGTGCAGCATATAATGAATAGGAAAAAGAAAATCAATAACAAAAATGACTTAACCTTGAATCCAGCAATGTCTTGAGTAACACCAGGTAATGGGCCCACTGTAGCTCGCTTCATCTTACCCTGCACTATGAAAGAAACTCCAACACTGTCATTCCTCAATGTGTATTGCCTGAACTCCATGGATATTAATAATTGAAACACATTTCCATCAATATAGGATTCACAACAACCTCCTCTAACATGAAGAACTCACCGGGAAAGCGAGAAGATGCAATCCGATGAATATTATTGATTAGAGCTGATTTCCCAACATTAGGAACGCCAACCACCATAACAAGCAGAGTAGGTTCCCTTGAAATGGCTTCCTTCAGTTTATACTCCACCAGCTCAAGAAGCTTTGACAAACCAGTGCACATTTCAGGGTTTTGAACCCAAAATAAGAAATATCAAATTCAAAGGCAAAAACCAATACCTTTGAAACAGAGCTCTTGCTGTGTGCATTCATGGGAAGGCAATCTTGATTGGACGATTCGAAATACCGGGTCCATTTCTACAACAATTAAACCAATAAAAACTTCCACTTCAACGAAGAAAATGATAAATACAACTACAAAAAACAATAAATTATATTAACATTACGTGCATGATATTGGGGTTGGCGAGGTCCTTTTTGTTGAGGGCAATTAGGGAACGTTTGGAGCGGAGCTGGGGCTGAAGGTCTTGGTTGGCGGAGGACAATGGAATGCGAGCGTCACGGACCTCAATGACGAAGTCGGCGAGCTTGAGCCGGTCGCGGATTGCGCGCGTGGCTGCAGCCATGTGGCCAGGGAACCAGTTGATGGCTCCACCTCCGGCGTTGAACCCCATCTCTCCCAACCCCATCATCCCCTTCTTCACCAATTTCTTTAACCCTAACCCCATTTCTCCCTCTGCTGCAACAAGCCCTGAACTCAGGGAGGCTTAGGGTTTAAGCCTGGTTTCCAAAAGCCAAATTGAGTTTTCATTTTCCAAAATTTACCCCTAACTATCATAAATGTCAATTTTTATAAAAACTTTTGAAAATGACCAAAAACTCGAGTTTTGATCAAAAATAGTCAAAATTTACCCCTTATTTTCATAAATATCAATTTTTATAAAAACTTTCAAATATAGCAAAAAAACCCACTTAAATAGACTTAAATACCCTCAAAGTTAAAAACAATTTGCATCTAAGAGTTAAAATCGATTCAGACCATTTACATTGTGGTTCAAAGAGAGAGAGAGAGAGAGATAGAAATGGTTCGTTGTTTGAAAGGAGGAGAAAGGGGAGGAATGACTCTCTCTCATATCACCACCGGCGGACCTAGAAATTTTTTAGCGGAGGTGCAGTATTGATTAAGTATGAAAAATAGTTTTTCGGAATAATCATTTTCTCAAGATAATTTTTGGCGGCTTTTGTTCCTTACACATCAAATAAGAAAACTTGATTTTATGGGATTTTAGTATGAAGTATATATTGACTTAATGAGCCATCATTTTTAGCCTAAATAGAGGGTATATATTGACTTAATTTTCATATTTTGATTTGGTGGGAATTTGATTTTCTAGTATTTTTATTTGAATCCAAATAGAGAGTACTTCCTTATTTACATTGTAAACTTAAGTAAATGGAGTAATATAAAAATAAATAAAAGTAAAAGGACAAAGACATTTACTTAAATGTTGAAAATGGAAATAAGGTAATCTGTACACTGGTTGAGCAAAGGGGCAATTTCAAGCATCTACAATGGTTTTTCCGGCGAGGGAAGGTGCAGTTGCACCTCCTTGCGCCTTAATAGATCCGCCTCTGCATATCACCGTCCCCTTTCCCCACCCTCCCGGACCTGACTTCAGCTTCCCTTTCCCAAAAGCCGTTTTCAATCATCTGAAATTCAATTCACCAACTATAAACGAAATTCAGTTCAACTATAATAAAACAGATTGATAATTATATTACTGGGAGAAGAAAAAAATGTAGCAAAAAATAAGCATACAGAGTTTATATAAAAGATGTTTTTATTTATTTAAATTTTTGGTCCAACTCTGTCTTTCATTAAGGAAAAGACACTAAGACGGCAGCAAGCCAAACCCAGATTCAAAAACTGAACTTCCTCAGAAGAACAAGAGACCAAGATTACATATAATTTGAGAATGGTATGGATAATTCTCTTTCTTTGTTATTGCTGGTAAATTGAATTTCAAATTATTGAGAATAGCTTTATGGGTACTTTATTACACAGGATTTTTCTGATGAAACAATTGTTAATTATATATTATTGATTGCTTTCCGAGTTCTTTGTGTTCTGATGCCCTCTGGTGCTAATTGATATACGTTCTTATACTCATGTATCGTAGGCTCATAGTGCTGGAGAGAAGTTGTTGCGTTTCAACTACTTATACATCCATTAACATTATCCATACATTCAGCAATCCAAGAAAACTCGATTTCATTTCTAAGCATATGATTCGATTATGTCAAAGAGCCATGTTCTCAACATGCGCTTTCAAGTGTCAACTGAAGAAGATAGCACCCAACAACCAACAAATCAGAAGTAGACAACTTTTGTTTTTTCTTTAAGAACTTATTTGTCAAAAAGATAAGCCTTTTCATGTATGCACTGAAACGACTTAGAAAGTATGCCATCAACAAGAGCAAGGTGGGGTTTTGTAGTGCTTGCAATTGTAGATGTTTCCTTCAAGATTGATCGCAAACAGACTTCACATGTTGTCACTCTACACCTCTAAACTTTCTTAATTTCGTTTCCGGCAGTTACAGAGGGAGGAGAATAGCAACAAAACCTTTCGATTCTCATACTGTGTTGGACACTCTCCTATTTTCTTCTTTTTTCTTTGTCTGACTGACTTTCTTTTATTTATTTATGTGGGTTTTTGTTTTGAGGGCATTTGAGTCTATTTAAGTGAATTTTTGGTTATTTTTGAAAGTTTTAAAAAAATTGACATTTATGAAAGTGAGGGGTTAGTTTTGGCAATTTTTCATAAAAACTCCCCCTAGTTTGGGTGTCATTTTAAATTTCTATTATTATTATTTTTTAGGCTAAAAGTCATTTTTGGTCCATGTAGTTTTTATCACTTTTACCATTAAAGTTCCTGCAATTTCAATTTCAAGCAATTCAAGGATAATTCTCAATTTCTACCAAATTAAGAAAGGAACAGGTTTTGGGTCGCTCTCTCGTTCACGCGAGGAGAGCCTTGACGGCTAGGGTTAGGATTTCTCTAGTTTTCTTAACTCATTCTCTGCGCTGTCTCTCTCAGTCTTCTCTGATTGTCTCTTTGGGTTCTTCTTGGTAAATTGGGTATGACGTTTTTTTTGCTCTTTTGTTCTCTGTGGGGTGGCTAGGTTGGCTTTCTTTGTGGGTTCCCAAGGAGCCAGTTGCTGGTGAGGGGTCTCCATCTTAACGCTATGGAGATGGTCACCACCTCTTCTGCTCAAGGGGATGACAAGTACGTGGCACCAAGCAGGAATCAGAAGCATGCGAAAACTGGTGTTGGGCATCTGATTGTTAATGGCATGGATTTTTCTGGTTGGCATGGATTTTTCTGGTAAACATAGTTTTTGTATTGAGAATTTTGTTGACAGGGCGGAGGAGACCAGCCTCGAGGTTCTCCAAGATCTCCCTAATAATTCTCCTATGGAATGTTTGTGGGCTTGGCAACCAATGAACGTTTCTACTATGAAGATTTCTTCAGGCTAAGAGGCCAATCTTGGTATCCTTTGCTTGTCAGGTGGGGTTCTGGATCAAGAAAATTGGAGGTGGCGGTTGGTGTTTCGTTGGATCTATTATGATGCTCACAATACGTTTTTGACTATGTACGAAGAACTATGATGCTTTCTTTAGATCATAGGAGTCTTTCTTTGACAGTATCTGCGTAGTGATGGGATGTGTTTCAATGGTTTTGCAGTTGGGTGATTGGCTAGATCTATTCTGATACCCATAGTGCGTTTTTAACTATGTACGAAGAACTATGATGCTTTTTCTAGATCATAGGAGGACTTCTTTGACAGTACCTACGTAGTGATGAGATGTTGTTTTAAGGGTTTTGTGGTTGAGGTTTAGGTTGGTTTGTTTCGTATAAGTTGTTTGACTCTTATGTTTATTCAATAGCATGGGTGGTACTCTTTCCTACCCCGAGATTTTGTTTCTCTGTGAATGTTTTAACGAGGCCGCCGTTAACATGCTAGTTATTACCATGTAATGTTCCTTTCGGTTTAATGAAATACCATCTTTTCTCCACACAAAAAGAGGCATTTCGGTCCAACCTTGCAGCCCCTCCCCAACTACTCTCACAGCCACCCCATCAGCCCCTATGTTGCTTTTCTTATGCTTTCAAGTCTTAAAGTCCATTACCTCCAATCTTGAATAAACAATTGTGTGACTTTTAGTCTTAAACTCTTGCTTTTGTTTTTGGAAATTTGGGTTCATGAGGAGAGATTTTGGGCAATGCATGGAATTAGGTTCAGAGTTTGATAAAAGTGATTGAAAAGGTGGACGTGGGGGAAAGGGAGCATAATGTTGGGTCAGGAGGGGAGGAGGGATGAGATCAGGTGGTTGGGGAGAGGTTGGAAGATTGGACCAAAATGCCCTTCTTAATTTCATAGAAATTAAGGATCGTCCTTGATTGGCTTGGGATTCAAACTACAGGGACAAAATTGATCAAATTGAAACTACAGGGACTTTAGTGGTAAAAGTGATAAACTACAGGGACCAAAAGTGATAAAAGGGAGCATAATGTTGGGTGGAATTAGGGAGCATGGAATTAGGTTCAGAGTTTGATAAAAGTGATTGAAAAGGTGGACGTGGGGGAAAGGGAGCATAATGTTGGGTCAGGAGGGGAGGAGGGATGAGATCAGGTGGTTGGGGAGAGGTTGGAAGATTGGACCAAAATGCCCTTCTTAATTTCATAGAAATTAAGGATCGTCCTTGATTGGCTTGGGATTCAAACTACAGGGACAAAATTGATCAAATTGAAACTACAGGGACTTTAGTGGTAAAAGTGATAAACTACAGGGACCAAAAGTGACTTTTTTCCTTTAAAAAATAAAAAACAAGTGATAATATCGAAATTGACTGGAGAATTTCTCACACACAATATCAAAGTCATTTTATACTCGGTTAGTCAAGGTACTTCAATTATGTTTAAATATTTTTTTAGCTTATTGTATGTGATAAGTTGTTTATTTGTGACTTTTTTTTTTTTAATGTCAAGTTCTAATATTTTCTTATTAAAAGAAGTACTAATATTTTGTTTGTAGAAATAATAAAGAGTTTCTATTGAATATCATTGTTTGATTAAAAAAAGATAATAAAGATTTCTTTTAACACATTAAATATATAAACTTATGTGTAGGTGGAGTACATGTGACACAAACTAAATAGACAAGGTCAGATGGGGAAGACAATAAGAGAAGGTAGGCATTCCTTGAATTAGAAAGCTATAGCAAAAACTTTAAGCTTTTCTTGAAATGTTGAACCCTATGTGTTAATTGACTTTGTTGATAGTCACTTGTGGGGAATGAATTCGTGCGTCTTCTAAAAAGATCTTTGGTCCCTAAAACTAAGAAAGAAGATGGCTATCAGGTTTTAGGATACCAGTGGTGGGAGCCAAAGAGCATAGACCTAAGCGAGTTTGACTGTATATGGAGAAAAGTAAAGTTTCTTAGCTCAAGGAACAATTATCTTCTCCAAAAAGAGGGGTTGGTTTATATTAAGCTTTTTGAAGGCTGGTTTATTGTCGTGAGAAGTTACGAGTTAAACAATGATTGGGGATGTGATGACCCGTTAATGTGCACATCAAGTCAATTATTTGTTTGACTAGGGATGTGTGAGATATATACCCAAAGTAGGCGAGTGTGATCTCCTTAATTATTGTTGTTGTAGTTATTAGGGAAATCCCAAAAATTTGGGCTAATCTTTTAGAGGCATGTAGCCCAAGGATAAGTCATGCCAGGCTTAGAGCTTCACGCGTTCGCTAGCCTAACCTAAGGTCATATAGGCATTTGGGCTTGTGGTGGATTGGCTTCCTCGTGAGTTTTGTTTGACAAGAGACCTTTGCCTCAAGTGAAGCCCACACTTTTTTTGTTTTTGTTTTTTATAGTACAAGCGATAGTCTAAACTACAATGGGGTGAAGGGTTTCTCTCTCTCTCTCTCTCTCTCTCTCTCTCTCTCACACACACACACACACACACACACACACACACACACACACACACACACACACACACACACACACACACACACACACACACACACACACACACACACACACACACACACACACACACACACACACACACACACACACACACACACACTATTAAGGTGCCATGGGGATTCGAACTTGAGACCGTTAGTCTACAAGTCAAGGCCCTTTTCCACTAGGCTAGACCTCGTTGGCCACGGTTCTTAATACCCTAGTAGAGCAAGCGACCAATACTAGTCATGTATTGTTCACAAATCAATGCACGATAAGATGTATCACATCTTCTCCCATCTTTAACCAAGGGCAGTTTGGTTCGTGTAGTCGCCTTTTAGTCCGCGTGGTATTTTACTATTGGCTTATGATTATTTGCTCCCATATTACACTTTTGAGCGACTGCAAATAGCAATTCTCTTACCATCCTCATCCCATCCGATAAACGGGGACCCTATCTAGAATTCAAGGACTAATAACTTTTTATGAAGTTATTTCTTCAATAAAATAATAAAAATATTAATGTATAGTGCATGAAAAATGCACTAACACATAAAATTCAGATAATATAGCATATAATCCTAGAATCGTAGCAATATATAATTGTAGAATCGTATCGCTAAAAGTTAAAAATTACAAGCAATATGAATCCATTTAAGTTACAACCATTGCGTATTATTCATTTATGCATTTTAAGTTTAAAGAAAGATCAGTATACCTGATTAAGAAATATAAGTTATTTTTATCCAAAGCTTCCCTTATGTGGCCATGATAAGTACTATATTAACAAAATACATATATATATAAACATGTTATTAAGAGTATTTACTCCTCTATTTAGAGTCATAATTTGAAACTCACCCTTTAGGTCCCTTCCCTTGTAACCCCAAAAAAAGAGACGTGTTAAGTTTGAAAAGATTGAATTTATAGATTATTATGTAAATTAGGCCAATTTCTTTAGCAAACCAAATAAAATATGACACCAAATAAAACATAGTCGACATAAAGAGAAAATGATGGAATAAAATAAGATGTTTTGACCTTTAAACTATATCATGGCGTAACTTTATTAAGAATAATATAAGCATTGTTTTTAAGTAAGTACATCGCTCATGATGCCAAGTTGGCTAGAGTGTAAGTGCTCTTCACTTTGCACTCGAGTTCGAATCCCCCTCTCCATAGATTAGATTATATTAAAGTAGAATATCGTTTGTATTAATATATAAAAAAGGACGAATTGTCGAAATGATATCGATACATGTTACTATCATTGTCGATAGCATGCCAATAGTAATACACCAACATGTTCCCAATAAAAAAATGTGAACGAAAGATGAGACTTTTGAAAAGGGAAAATGTGAGGTATATCACATTTATATACCACATTGTGTACCACCTCTCTAATAGAGGTGGGCCCCATTGTATTGGTGGGCTCCACCTCTATTAGAAAGGTGGTACACAATATGGTATATAAATGTGGTAAGCTTAGCATTACCTTTTTAAAAAAGAGCTTCAGTAGTTGAGGAATCCTTAAAATAAGCTTATTAGAGGGACACCCTTGTACGGCCCACCCCACATTGTATTTCAATGATCTGAACTATCTCTGTTTAGGTATTCCGTCAAAGATCAACTCTGCAAAAAATCATATTAATTCGAAATCATTTGACCACTCAACTTATTTGAGGGATACCCTTATAGGCATATCCCGCATTATATTTCAATGGTCCGAACTGTCTATTTTTTAAGCATTCATTCAAAGATAGACTCTGCAGAAAATCATTTTAATCCAAAACAATTTCATCACTTAATTAATGGCTGTCATTTTAGTGCTATCTTGAAGCACCGTATTCGTCGAATTTGTTGATCACAACTAGATATCATAATGGTTTCTGAATTGTGCAATTTTTTGCACCGATGCTCTACGAATTAAAACTTAAAAAATAGATTATTCGGATTGTTGAAAAGTTTTGAAGACAAAAGGGAACCCTTACTCCGTTCATGCACCACAACAATCATGCACTCTCTTACAATAAATTTTTAAGTGCCTATCCCTCAAATGAAATTATTTAAGATATTCCTTTTAATAATAATAAAACATTTGTAATATAAGACAAAAGTTCAAGTAAAATATACAAGTTGCACATGGGTGGCACCATAGTGGAAAAGTTGGCCAAACTCTCCTTCCCCCCGGCCCCCTCATCAAAGTGCACCCAGGTTTGATTCACGTAGGAGACAATCTTGAGGCATCCCATTATAATACTCCCTTCTCCCCCTCCTTGACAAAAAAAAAAGGTAAAATATATAAGTCTGAAATTAATTGACAATTGTGGTAATTTAAAGTATGCATACCTATACCTTAAAGGTGTATACATTAACCCATAAAGAGACAGACATTTCAAAAGAGATAATTTAAAACCACATGAGGTATGACTTGACCAAAATGAACTGTTATACTTCATCAAAAGACACAAAATGTTAACAACAATTTTGAATTCAATTATGAGATTTTGATTGAGGATTGAAGTAATTCAAATGGTATACCATAAAAACTTTATAGAAAAACACTTCAAAGAAAAAACAATGGAGGAAAATCATTTGAGAGTCTTTATGGTATTACTATTGAGATGGCTCCTAATAATCTAAATAGCAGTGAGAGTAGCTGATGTGCCCTCTCACTCTCTTTCTCCCTCACTTGTTTCTCATCTCCACACATTCTCTTTAGTGACAGTCGTTTAGCCTTTATAATTGATCATTACAATTCAAGGCACTATGTTTTGGACCTAGTCTTTTTACCTAAATTACCAGGAAAAAGCATTGCTGCAAAAAATATGGCTGAAAGGATTTTAGTAGTCGAAAAGGAAGTTCGAGGAAACCTAGAAGCAGCAACTATGAAGTACAAAGAAGCTGTTGATAAGAAGAGACGCCATAAGGTTTTTCAAGAATGTGATTTAGTGATTACTTGAGAAAGGATTGATTTCCTACACGGACTTACAATAAGCTGCAAGATAAAAAATATGGACTATACCAGATCACCCGAAAGATTAATGACAATGCTTATGTTGTCGAGCTAGCAGTTGACATGGACATCTCTTCAACATTTAATATGGCAGACTTGTTTGAGTATTATCCTCCATATGGCGTTGACGATCCTAGCAAAAACTCAGGGTCGAGTTTTCTTCTAGTAGGGGAGTATGATAAGGCATCATAATCAGGAGCAAGGTTCAATGAACAGTTACTCTAGGTTCATTTACTTATAAATAAATTAACTATATGTTTAATGTTAGATTCATGTATTTCATTAATAACTATTCATGAATACTCTAGTTCATGTATGCACTTGCCTATGGTTCTTGCATCATTTATAGCAATATTAAGGATGACTTGTACCCTTAATCAATATTCCAATTTTCAACTTCAATATAAACTAAATATCTTTGTTTGGGAGTGTGTTTTTCTCTCCTTGTGGATTCAAGGTACACTTCCTAGTTGAAAACGTAGATTTTCTTCTAGTTTACGCTTCCGTGCTATATCAGGCCGTGCTATATCAGGAAGAGAGTTTCACACACACACACACAATTAAGGTGTCATGAAGATTCGAACTTGAGACCACTGGTGTGCAAGTCAAGACTCTTTTCCACTATATTAAACCTCATTGGCTGCGCTTTTTATACCCTGGCAGGAAGTGACTAATACCAAGGAATTTGGTTACTGTAGTCGCCTTTTAGTCCATGTGATATTTTACTTCTGAGCGACTACGAATAGCAATTCTCTTACCATCCTCACCCCATTTGATAAACGAGGGGACCCTATCTGGAATTCGAGGGCTAATAACCTTTTTATTAAGTTATTTATTCAATAAAATAATAAAAAATTTAATGTATAGTGCATGAAAAATGCAATAACACATAAAATTCATATAATATAGCATATAATTGTAGAATCATATTGCTAAATGTTAAAAATGACAAGCAATATGAATCCATTTAAGTTTGAACCATTGCGTATGATTCATTTATGCATTTTAATTTTGAAGAAAGATCAGTATACCTGATTAAGAAATATAATTTACACAATATTGATTGTATTTTTATCCAAAGTTTACATCTTTACCACATGTGTGGTCATGATAAGTACTATATATCAGAACTTTTGGATTGTAAATCTAAGTTTGCGACCCGATTCGAATCTCAGTGAGATGTCATATTGAGATATGTGTACCTCACTTTGGGTGCAAATGGGTTAATGCCAAGAAGATGGAATCTTTGGGAAAAGGCAATGTAAAATTCAAAGCAAGATTGGTAGCTAAAGGCTATATTGAGAAGAAAGACACTGATCACAACGAGGAATTCTTTTCTATTGTAAAGTGTTCTTCAATTTGTATTTTGTTAGCTTTGGTGGTGCAGTTTGACATTGAGTTGGCTCAACTTGATGTCAAGACGACATCTTTACATGCTGATTTGGAGGAAGAGATATATATGTCTCAACCATAGGGTTTTGGTCTTGCTGGAAATGAAAATTGGGTGTGGAAATTGCGAAAGTAATTGTATGGTTTGAAGTCGTCTTTAAAGACAATGGTATGAGCGATTTGATCGATTTATGATTGGGTAGATGTATACAAGCAGTCAATATGACCATCGTGTTTATTTTCGCAGGACACAAGAAGGAACCTTCATCTACTTCCTTTTATATGTTGATGATATGCTTATAGCATGTAAGAGCAAAGTGGAGATTGAAAAATTGAAGACTCAATTGAGTAATGAATTTGAGATGAAGGATTTAGGAGAAGCTCGGAAGATACTAGGCATAGAAATTGAAAGAGATAGAGCAAATGGAAAGATTAGTATCTGTCATAAGCAATAGTTGAAGAAAGTACTACATCGCTTTAGGATGAATGACAATTTAAAACTAGTTAGTACCCCTTTTGCCTCTCATTTCAAGCTAGCCATGAGGAGAGTCATTACATGGCTCAAATTCCATATGTGAGTGTTGTTAGTAGTTTGATGTATACTATGGTGTGTACTAAGTCTGATATTTTACAAGATGTTAGTATTGTGAGTAGATATATGCATAATCCTAGAAAAGGACATTGGCAGGCTCTGAAAGGTATATTGTATGTGAAGTGGATGTTGGCTTATTGTTTTAGCGGGATAATGATATTGGTCAATGTATGGTTGGATATGTAGACTTTGATTGCGCGAGTGATTTTGACAAGCATAGGTGATCAGTGCATAATTACATATCATTTTGTACTATCCTAATGCATAATTACATATCATTTTGTACTATCCTAACTTATGTTTTGCTATTGGTTTTAAATGAAACTTGTGCTTTTTAACCCTATTTTATCTTGGTTTCAGTGTAGTTAGCTTTAGGACTCATTTAATGTATTTTGGAGCCAAGATAGCTCAAAATTGTGTCTTCAGATCAGTCAACTTCATTGATTAGACAGTACATGCTCAAGAAGAACCAGCTAATGAGCCATCCACAATTGGCAAGATTTGGAAGTCTAGGTTTTGGATCATTTAATGGTTCATGATTCCGAGTCTTCTAGAGGAAGTTATGGAAGTTTTGGTACCAGATGTTCATTCACAAATTCTGCTCCAAAATTGCCATATAACCATTGCCCTGTCATCATGTTTTGACACCTAGAAGTCCAAGTCAGCAGCTCCACTTGGGATTAGATGTCAAGACAAGCTGGGGGAGTCAATTGCCTCTAGAGAGACAAAGAAGAAAGTCCACCAAAGTAATTAAATGTAGCATATGGCAGCTTAAGTTGATATTCAAAAGCATTTGCGTTACTGTGCCAAATATGATATTTGAAGGCCTTTCCGATATTTCCTTGAGATGAGCCACATATGGTTGGAAAGATAAGACGAATCGGTTGAAGGTCCATATTGTTCCAGAATTTTATGAATGGAGCAACGAGCCCAAATTATGCCTATAAGAAGACTACAATGCTTTCACTGACAATAAAAACTTTATATATATAATCCACTTCTATTGAGGGACACCTTTTTGGGTCCCCTACGATATTTTTTTCAATGATCCAAACAATCTATTTTTTAAGCATTCATAGATCATCCTTGCAAAAAATTAGACAAATCGGAAATCGTGATTTTTTGTAGAGATGATCTTTGAGTGAATATCTACAAAATAGACGGTTTAGATTAGTGAAATACAATGCGGAGTGGGCCCTACAAGGGTGTCCCTCAAATAAGAATCCCTCAACTGAAGCTCTTTGTATATATATATTAGCTTTTAAAGAGAAACACTTCAAAGAAAATACAATGGAGGACAATCATTGAGAGTCTTTATGGTATTACTATTGAGATGGCTCCTAATCCAAGTAGCAGTGAGAGCAGTTGATGTGCCTTCTCACTCTCTTTCTCCCTCACTTGTTTCTCATCTCCATACGTTCTCTTTAGTTGATGGTCGTTTAACCTTTATAATTAATCATTACATTTCAAAAAATGTGCACATATATTTAGATATTATTTGTGTATATTATAATCTAAGAATTATAATTTTCTAAATGATTTTAAACTTCACATAAAATTGATGTGTTTTACTAAAAACATAACTCCATATTTTATCCCAAATTTTTTATGGTTATCGCCATTTCTTATTTAATATAATATGTGTAAACACTTTATATTCCATACTTTCAAGTACTGTTTTTGCTAATTTTGGCTGGTTTGTGTATTAACAAAGATGTATTACAAAACTTATATGGTTTCATGATTAGTTGAAGGTGGCTCGGGAAAGTGGGACCAGTAGAAAATGTAAGATAGTTTACTATCCTAAACTCACATGAAGTTGGTCTTCTAATCATTATCGGATTGCAAAGGGGTTTCTAGTTCTATTAGGATTAGGTGATCTTATTCAATTGCATTAAAGATACCTCAAGGAGTTTCTTGATGGGCAAGACTCCTTGAGTGATGTGTGTAAATAGAAGAGCTCCCTCTAAAGAGCCGATACACACAACTCATCAAGATATTCACCTCATTTAGAATATAGAGCTAAGGGGCATCGACAATTTTAAAGAAGACTCTTAAATCTTTACTATTTTAATTTGTTTTGACAAATGTAGATCATGTGGATAATGATTAAAATAGTATGTACCGGAAAATAAAGCTAAGAGCATCGAAAATTCTGCCTTTAGTTTCATGTGTTCCTTTCATGTCCACGCATCAACGTGATAATATAAGCTGCATATCTTTGGCCTTCACCCCTGTGTTTCATGCTCGCACTAAATACTATGTACCGGAAAAGATTGTTCGCATGGAGCTGATATCTTTACCAATGAGATTATGATTTTTGGTATGCAAAGCTACTGGTACATACGTTCTTGCCCCATTAGCTTACAGGGGTATGATAAACCATTATTTGTGGGTTCAGCCTTAGCATCATATTATTAGCATTCTTAATCCTGATGTGATCTTTTCCATTTGAGGAGCTCATATCGTTGAGTAATTTTTTTGTTATTGCAATCCGGTCATGCATTAAAACCAGTTCCCATGTAATAATTTGACTGGTAAAATATAATAACTTTTCGATATCTTTTGCCCCTTTTAGTGTTTACATCATATTGTAAATGTTATCACTTGTTGATAAAAAAATTGTATTGTGCATCGACTTATCTTCTTCTAAGATATCATTTATATATAACAATAGTTATACGCCCTACATGCATCAATTTGTTGATCAAGTTAATGACACCACTTATGTGATACATGACATGAGTTGTGATATTATATACTGCATAAGTTGGTTTCATTAAGCAATAATACTAGAGGTGTCAACTTAGATAACAACTTAGTAATACCAACACATGTGGCAGAATATGGCCATCAAACCCACCATCACTTCTCCATTAAGGAAGTTGAGCCAACGTTGTCATTCTGAGGCCACCGTACCTGGTTGTCTGGCTGTCATCACCACTAACCCACTACCAAAATTGTATATCTAGGATCTTGTTAAAGAGCACATGGATTGGTGGAATGAAAATGAGCTTTTATCCCTTGCAGAACATTTTATGTTGGTTAATTGGTTGGATGTGAACTAGGATTTTGAGGGACAAGACCATGAAATCTCAATTTAAAATAATAACATCTGTTTTGCTATTTATTAGTGTATGAAAATATAACATATGGATATTGAGACCTGGATTTTTGTTCCTTCTCTTTCATGGAAGAGGACCTAAATTTATATCTTATATTGAAATCTCAATTTAAAATAATAACATCTGTTTTGCTATTTATTAGTGTATGAAAATATAACATATGGATATTGAGACCTGGTTTTTTGTTCCTTCTCTTTCATGGAAGAGGACCTAAATTTATATCTTATATTTTTTTTGGGGGGTCCAAATCTGAATTCCATTCAAACCAAAAGGGAAGAAAATACAAAAGAAAGGTCAAAAAACTAACCAGCTGATACAAACCAACATAACTAACAGTGACAGCAAAGAGAAGTTCAAAATAAACCAACCAGGAAGGAATAGCAGTAAGGTAAACCATCCGAAGCTTAAAAACAGGAGACGGCCGGGGCTTTGTTAAATATTAAACTAGTTGGAATTTATTAATGAAATAGGTTTCGTTTTACCAAACAAAAGAAAACTTTTAAATTGAATCAATAAGTTTACATCACCAGCAAGAATATCAAAAAGCCCAACCGGCATCTGCAACGATTAAAAGAACCTAAATTACTTGCAACATAAGACAAAACGGCATGTGCAGCCCCATTGCACCTACTTTGGAAAAAATGAAAACATCGCGTTCCTACCTATCTAGCAAGCCAAATGCACAGCCAAAGCCACCTGTTCCACGAGCTGCCACCATCCCAACTGAACTTAATGATTGGAAGTGAAGCCAGTGACTCTATCCCTCGGAATCAATTCCCATCTTGACTCATCAAACCACCCATCTTCCTCCTTCTTGATCCTCTCCCTTAAACTAATCATTTTTGACGTAGTTTTAGAAGGAGATGTAGCCGTATTCTCCAACTCCCCCAACCCGGTTTTGCCATTAACATCAGAAGAAGCTTCACCCCTTTGGCATATTCCACTTCTTCCCTCATCTCCACCCCGACTCCCAGAATCAAAAGCAGTATGCGATGCGGCAAATTCATGCTTCCTCACGGGAAGGTCCTTCACATCCAAATGGCTGAAACCATAAAATAAAGTGATCTCACCCTGCATTTCTTCCGCCTTCAGCTCTCCTTTTATTCTTTCCTCACACACATTCGTCGTATGTCGCAGGCAGCCACAAATTAAACAGTAAGCATGGAGATGCTCGTATGAAAACTCAATCCATTTTTTACCTATTGGAATACATAGTTAAAAGATATTATTATTCATATCAACAAGGTTGTTAGAGATTGTTAGAATTCTTGTTATAATTGTTAAAGAGGGTTACAACTTTTAGTTTTAGTTAGAGAAGAAGCTCGATTGTTAACTCTGTAATTAGATCAATCAATGAAATTAAAGTATGTCCAGTTCTATATTTCTCGCTGAAATTGTTTGCATCTTAACATATTACCTTCCTCCGGGAACTCCACGAATGCCCCACGCATCAATGGCTGCGTTACATCAAATCGAATGCGGACCCTCACAAATCCACCAATGTGGTCAGGCCCCTCCAACTGATCCACATCTAGAACCCGCCCTATGAAGCCTCCAATCTTGCGCGCTACCGCCACGGACATATCCAGCGGTGGAATGCCATATAATTGAACCCAAAACACTGCATGTGTAATATCAAAGGTACGAAAGTTGTCCCCTCTTTTCACATCAGCCAGGAGGACAAGAGAATTCCTAAAGTTCCACAGTTCCATATCTAAAACCCTTTTCTTATCACGAAGACTAGTAAATCGTGCTACAAACCGGCATTCACCGATATCCTTGATTGACACCCCTTGTTCCCCACACCATAAGGTTGTGAAAACCTCGATGAAAGCATCTCTGTTCATAGATTTGTTTGTGAGAACTCGAGCTACCAGTAAATACTGATAGGCCACCAAAGTGTCAGAGAGTTCTTCCATATCAATCTTCATGATGAGCACATAATTATTACAAGTTTTATCCCTAAATATATATTTGTTAGTACTGTAATTTATTTGATTTTGAGCTATTTAGGCTAAAGTTTGGTTTTTATAAATTTGGGCATTATGCTAATAAAAGTATTGGAAATTAAAATTACTACTTTTTCTTTGTAGGCTCTTGGTAAGATTTGCAGCAATAAATAAAGGAATTACTAAGAGGATATTGAAATGAAGAGTGAAGTGCCGCACCAATACATAAAGGAAAGGACAAGAAGCAATGAATGCACCAGCCAAAGGAAATGAAGGGTGGCTGCTGTAGATGGAAAGAAAGTTTGTGTTTTACCTAGCATATGGTGTCATGGCATACGCAACTCATTTGTTGAAAGAACAAATAAACAAATGAAAGCTAATAGGTAAATGGCAGCAAGAAGATCAGCACTTGCCAAAGAAGATTTATCAAAGGAAGAAGTGGTGATGGCATTGATATAAATAAAACAAAAGCATTGAAGTGTGGCAGCCAAACAAATGAGGATGAAGATTTGGAGGGTGCTGCCGGCACTAGAGGAAAATAAACAAGGGAAGCAAAAATGGTGATTGGCTTGGTGGCAAGGTGGAGAAGTTATTTATTCAAATGAAGTTGGAATTGTCTACTTTCATTCTCCTATAAAGAGAAGGAGCTACGGCATTGTAAAATCACACCAAGCTCCACAACTCTTGAGCTTTCTCTCTTCCCTCCATCTTTCTAAGTTTTAATTTCTGTTTTTAGTTTTATTATGGGGAACTAACTCCCTAGCTAAGGCTAGGGAGAAAGCTTTTAATATAAGTGTGTAATTTTTATTAGTTTGATCCAAACTTAAGCTTTAATGTGAATTTGTAGTTTTTGTTCAAATGGAATTTGTAGTTTTCTTTTTAATTAATTGATGAATGTTTGATAATCTATTTCATGGGTTCAATCATGTTTTTCCCATTGTGTAGTAAAAACTTTCATGCTTTTAAAAGAGAAGAGAATTACTAAAGATTAATAGAATTTTGATGAAGATTATTTTTTGATAGTTTGTTGCCAATGGTACAAGTTATGCTTAGAATACTTCTAAAGGAAATGAAAAAGAGCTTTAATTATTTTGAACAACTACAATGGAAAATATTTTGTGGATCAAATTATTAAGAGTTGCATGCTTATGTTAAAAGTGGAACCCCAATGCCTTAGTGTTTTAATCAATTAAATTTTCTCTAAATCAAATCTTGCATAAATCTACTTTTCAATCATAATTGTTCTTTTTCAGCTCTGCTATCTTTACACTGCTCTCTGTGGATACGACACTCGGACTTCCGAGCTACACTGCTATACGACACCTCCCTTGGGTTTTGCAAAGTGGTGCGAACACTTCACCACTAACCTTTCCTTCTCAGACAAATGCAATTTTGCCCTAAACCTCTTGTTCATATCATCCATGGCCGTCATGATGCCCTAGGGTTCCTGCGGTTGTCTATATTGACGAGCACGCACCATCACTTCTGGGAATTATGTAGAGCTTACATTCGCTTCAGGGAATTATGTAATGCTTATATTTCTTCAGGAAATAATAGATCCAATCATATGAAATTTGTGGATGCATAATAAAGACTTTTTATTTACCAACAATTGAAACACATCATATTTTCCATATTGCTACTGTTGGAGCACCTGGAATATGAAAGGATAAATTTATTCCTTTATGCTCTTCCACATTACAATCCTACATGGATCTCTATTTTCTTTCTCATTTGTATATATATAAGATTATCCACTTTTATATCCATGAAAAATAGAAACAAAAAAAATTCATTGAACTTCTGGTTCATATAATATACTTAAAACATTCTTTCTGGACTTAAAATTTCAAAATCCATAACTTCTGGTTTATAGATAACTTCTGGTTCATAATACAAATTAAATATCCAAAACTTCAAGTTTGATTAAAATGTGTAATCAAAACTTCAATTTTTGAATTAAGTATGTCATTGCAAATAGTTCAGATTTTTATAATCTCAAATTAAATTTTGTATTTCAAATATGTATAATGAAACTTCTAATTTCAACTAATTGCTTAACATGGAACTTCTGGTCCAAATAAGATATAAATAAATAATTCACAAAGATAATAAAGTAGTACTAATTAAAAAAACAAAAAAATTACAATAATAATCACACTGAGTTCCAAAAATAAAAATAAAATATGAAACATAAAATAGAATGTTATAAGATAAATTGAATATATCGAACGGTTTTAATATAAATTTAATTTATAGAATAACATATTCTAATATGAAGATATTCGTAAATTTCTATTATAAACTGAAAATTTAAAAAGTTTCAAACTTCAAGTTTTAAAGTATAGAACTTCAAATTCTAGCGAGTAATATAAATTAAACTTCTGGCTATAGACTAAACTAGCAAAGGTGCCCGCGCAATGCTGCGGGTTTTAAAACAGTCTGAAATCTGTATAAAGTTATGAAAATATGTAGCAAGTTTAAGTTACAAAATAAAGACTAATAACATGTTTTATATGTTGCTCGTTATCTTTTAAAATAGAAACATAACAAAGTGGATGAAACAAATTAAATAAGGGAAGAGTAGAAAAGGAGAATGAGCAAAAAGGAAAGAGCAGAAAAGGTTTAGTGGAGGGCATTTTCGGCAATTCACTGTGCTGTAGAGAAAACAAAACTGAAAACAACAGTAAAAAGAGGGACAATCCCTACTAATCTTTTTCAACTCTTTATATTATGGTAATAAGATATTCTTGAGAGTTTCGCAATACCAATAAATATATAAATTACTAAAGCAAAACCATAGAGCCCTGTTTAACACCTTAACCACATAATTTTTATCTTCCTCTCCTCAAATATAATGTTTTACAGTTCATTGCCCTCAACACTCAATGGGACATTATACAAAAGAATAATACTGCTTACAGAACCATAAGATAAATCGTAAATAGTAAGACATATAACAGCCCCGATTCTTTCATATAAGATATCAGAGTCTTGCATATAAAGGTCTAATACCATCATGAATATCAGAGTCTTGCATCTTAAAAAGATTCCATGATAAGAGATATAATTTTTTACCACTTCAATATATCCAATCAACCATCAAGTATAAGTGGCCAAACAATATTTTGCATAAGTAGGTAAAAACATTCCCCCTTGTGTTTCCTTTTTCAACCGAAAGAAGCACAGTTTCACATATCATTTATAACTCGAAGATATAATTCAGCTTTTGATACCCAAAACTCTCATTGAGAAAAGCATATCAGTCAATACAATGACCAAAACATTGCAAGTAGCATCCATCAACATTTGCCAATGCTCAAATGTAAAGTTTTATCTATCACATAAATTCATGAGGAGAGGCACTCTGATTCACCTGCACATTTTGTAGATTGTCTGATTGCAAAATATCTGCCAACCTTAATAAGATCTTAGACTTGTTGTTCTGCCACATCAATTGCAAGAGAAATATCAATATCACTTTTAGAAACTCCAAATGAGTTGCCACACGACCCATTTTGTGCAAAAGAATCTCAACTTGACAGCTATGGGAATATGGGTTCTATTCTATTGGCCGGATATCAATACCGTCTACTCATCATGGAAGCTAGTGTGGCCAATGCATCAGCAAACTTGAACAGGAGAACAAATGAAAAGAATGTTATCTGATGATGAAGAAGAGGACCAAATGGATGAACCAATTCGCACCATACTAGCTGGTTGGATTTTTCTCATCAGAGAGTTTTCCCTTTCTCAACAACGCCAACGAAGTTGCACAACTGATTGGGAACTTCGGTTCCCACGAAGAGAAGAGAACAGAGCTGGAGGGCATTGCAGCCAATTCACTGCTCAAAAGTCAGCTCAAGGAAGCAGATCATCACTAAAGTGGGGGCAAAATTGACAATTCACTATTCCTAAGCTACAGTCTAAGAATAGTAACTCGGATTCAGTTTTAGTATATATATAATTTGATCTTGAACATCATGTTCAAAAAGATCATATCAAAGTATTGATTTTAAGAAAAAATATGTTCAAAACTAAATTATGAATCAAAGGTTTTTCAAGCTCAATTTGATAGCAATAGCATAGATATGATAATTGAAGAACTTCGGGTTCCAATTAGATTGTGTGATATAGAACTATAGGTTCTAATTAAATATAAGACTAATGAAAACTAAGAACCAATGAACTTGAAAGTTCCAATCTTTTGATTCCTTTGTGGAAAACATGATAAAGATAAAAGAAAAAACAACGTTACGTTTGATTCTGAACTTCAAGTTCAATTAACATTTTATATATGTTATGCCAGAACTGTAGGTTCTTGATAGGATATGAACTACAGGTTCATATTAATATTAATCTCAATAGACAATTATGAACTTTGGATATAAATTAACGTATATCTGAAACTTCAGGTTCGGGTGCATATATCAAATTAAAAAGAATATATGGTTTTGAACTGCAGATCCAAATTTGTAGTAATATGATATTGTTCAAGGTAATAAAATAAAACAACAATAAATAAAAAATAGAAGACATGAAATCCAAATAATGTTGGAACTTCAGGTTCTTAACATGATGTATATTTTTCAGCCCAAAATCATAATACATATGCACTTGTTGAAATATCAATTTGGAGGTTGACACAATTAGAACTTTAGGTTCTAGAATTTACCTATTTTAATGCATATGTGGCCGAAACTTATAGTTTGGATTAGACAAAATAAGAACTTCGGGTTCTAAGATATTTGAACTTCGGGTCATATGAGGAACTTCAGGTCCTTAAATATAAATTATTGAAATGAAAACAAATAACTGAATATAACAATAAAAATAAAATAATAATTAAAATACTGGAACAAAATAAATTGTTGGAACTTCTGGTTCCAAGTTAGAGAAAAATCAAAGAACTCCAAGTCTTGATTTACTTTTTGAGAATTGCAGAACTCCAAGTCCTTATATAGATATTATATGGATTGAGAACTAAGAGACTTCGGGTCTTTCTTTAATTATATAATTTAGGGACTTCGGGTCCTTGCATAAAATAAAAATGAAA
>NW_018922287.1:96082-111641 GCF_002207925.1 Prunus avium | reverse complement strand
AAGTTAAGGATCTTATGACCCTTACATGATTGAATAAGAATTGAGGAACTTCTTGTCCTCCATTAGTTCTATAAGAATTGAAATTCTTGAGTATCTCACTTTACCTCATAAAGATTGGAAACATGAAATATCACGTTGATATTGATCTTTACTCTTAACAAAAATCTTGAATTTCTGACAAATAACAAAATACAGTTGAAATCTTGTAAGTAGATAGACAAGATAGATATCTATAATAAAAATGCTAATTTCTTTGTAAAATATCAAATTTCATATGCACTAGATATGTAAATGAAAAAAAATATATAAATTTGGAGGTTGACACAATTAGAACTTTAGGTTCTAGAATTTACCTATTTTAATGCATATGTGGCCGAAACTTATAGTTTGGATTAGACAAAATAAGAACTTCGGGTTCTAAGATATTTGAACTTCGGGTCATATGAGGAACTTCAGGTCCTTAAATATAAATTATTGAAATGAAAACAAATAACTGAATATAACAATAAAAATAAAATAATAATTAAAATACTGGAACAAAATAAATTGTTGGAACTTCTGGTTCCAAGTTAGAGAAAAATCAGAGAACTCCAAGTCTTGATTTACTTTTTGAGAATTGCAGAACTCCAAGTCCTTATATAGATATTATATGGATTGAGAACTAAGAGACTTCGGGTCTTTCTTTAATTATATAATTTAGAGACTTCGGGTCCTTGCATAAAATAAAAATAACACTAAAGAAAAGAACTAAGTAAAAATAAAATACAACAAAAATTAAAATATTGTAATAAAATAAATTGTTGAAACTTCTAGTTCCAACAAAAAATGAATCCAAGAGCTTCAGGTCTTCATTTGCCTTTTAAGAATTGGGGAACTTCAAGTCCACAAATATTTATATTATAAGGATTGAAATATGAGGATCTTCTGGCCCTTATATGATTGAATAAGAACTGAGGAACTTCTTGTCCTCCATTAGTTATATAAGAATTGAAATTCTTGAGTATCACACTTTACCTCATAAAGATTGGTGACATGAAATATCACGTTGATATTGATCTTTACTCTTAACAAAAATCTTGAATTTCTGACAAATAACAAAATACAGTTGAAATCTTGTAAGTAGACAAGATAGATATCTATAATAAAAATGCTAATTTCTTTGTAAAATATCAAATTTCATATGCACTAGATATGTAAATGAAAATAAAAATAAAATAACTCTTATCTCTTTGGAATCTTGTTGTTCAGCTTCCTTTTGTTGATGCACTTCTTTCCATTTGATAAGCCTATGTAACAAGAGCTTTCATAATTGAGATGAAACTGTGCTACCTCAAGTGGTTAGAGACTCGTGCTGATAACGTGTTATATAACTAAGGGAAAATTGTAGAGAGAATTGGAAAGTAGAGAAAGACAATACAAATTGTTCAATCAACTTGTCTATCTCATTTTGATAAGACCTCTTATTTATAGGCTTACAATGGTAAGAAGACATTAACAACTCATAAGTTACAAGCCCATAACTATGGTATTATTAGTGTATAGGTTACATAGAGTTAGAAAGGGTGAATGCTAAGAGGTATGGTGGTCATCCACCAACTCATGCATTTACAACACCAACAAGTTTTATCACTCATTCTTCCATTTATGGTCATCCTGTTAAATTTCAAATAAACAACGACCTACTACTAACACTGATATTGTCATCAACTTAACTATTTGCAAAATTCAATAAATGTGAGATTTTATCACAAAAGATCTCGGTATATTTACTAGTGAAACCACTCATTATACATTGTATTTATTTTTGTCAAATTTCCAATGTAGAACATTAGATTCTTCAACGAGTACCACATCACAATATGTCAAATGCTAGCTATATAGCCAAGCAGAGTTTTTCCTGATATGCTGGAGACGTTTTGCCTCAGTGCCCGACATTGGTGACATGAAATATCACGTTGATATTGATCTTTACTCTTAACAAAAATCTTGAATTTCTGACAAATAACAAAATACAGTTGAAATCTTGTAAGTAGACAAGATAGATATCTATAATAAAAATGCTAATTTCTTTGTAAAATATCAAATTTCATATGCACTAGATATGTAAATGAAAATAAAAATAAAATACTTTTTTTCAATTTTTTCCAAACGAAATGACATTATTGGATTCCTTAGTTTGTACATGGTGTGCACATCAAATATTGCTACTCATGTTAAGGAAAAATTAAACTATTAAGCATGTTCCTCTACAATGTCCAAGGGGGGCTCAAAATTTTTGTACATATGATATAATTGTTTACGAGTGATTTTTTTAGAGTCCAATAACACAAGGGCCCAAATAAAAATCACTTCAAGTTCTATAATAACAATTACAATTGAATGTTAAAAACTTATTAATTTGCTTTAAAACAACAAACATCCAATTAATCTAACATTTCCTTCAAGAAAACTAGTTATTCTATTCTGATATTTTTTTTGTTGCCAATGATTTTTGGTTTTAGAAAGGGTGAATGCTAAGAGGTATGGTGGTCATCCACCAACTCATGCATTTACAACACCAACAAGTTTTATCACTCATTCTTCCATTTCTGGTCATCCTGTTAAATTTCAAATAAACGACGACCTACTACTAACACCGATATTGTCATCAACTTAACCATTTGCAAAGTTCAATAAGTATGAGATTTTATCACAAAAGATCTCGGTACATTTACTAGTGAAACCACTCATTATACATTGTATTTATTTTTGTCAAATTTCCAATGTAGAACATTAGATTCTTCAACAAGTACCACATCACAATATGTCAAATGCTAGCTATAAAGCCAAGCAGAGTTTTTCCTGATATGCTGGAGGCGTTTTGCCTCAGTGCCCGACAGTGAACCCAAGAAAGATGCCCCTTTTCAAAAATTGGGTTTGATGGTATGACATTTTCCGAAGAGGGGAACAGGCGGGCATAGTAATCAATTGCCCAAACAAAACTAGTGGGCATAGTAATGCTCTCTATAATTTCTACACGGACAATGTCACATTTTTCGGACTTTTTTTCAATTTTTTCCAAACGAAATGACATTATTGGATTCCTTAGTTTGTACATGGTGTGCACATCAAATATTGCTACTCATGTTAAGGAAAAATTAAACTATTAAGCATGTTCCTCTACAATGTCCAAGGGGGGCTCAAAATTTTTGTACATATGATATAATTGTTTACGAGTGATTTTTTTAGAGTCCAATAACACAAGGGCCCAAATAAAAATCACTTCAAGTTCTATAATAACAATTACAATTGAATGTTAAAAACTTATTAATTTGCTTTAAAACAACAAACATCCAATTAATCTAACATTTCCTTCAAGAAAACTAGTTATTCTATTCTGATATTTTTTTTGTTGCCAATGATTTTTGGTTTTTTTAATTTGGTTTTATAAATATTTTATTATTCATGTAGTTTTGTTATTTTAGTTTAATAGAACTACTACTTAAGCCAGAAATAAAATACATGTGAAGAAAATTTTTATTTTTCTTACTTCTTGAACTATGATTGTATACAAAGTGAAAGGGACTCATTCTAATTTCTAGCCCCAGGCCACTCAAAAGATAGAGTTGTCTTTAGTAACGATGCTTCTTTGAACACCCAAAAATTGTTTCTTAACACTATTTTTTATTATTAGAAACATATTCATGCTCAAGATTTATAAGTCTCAGGATGCCGCCAACTAAAATTTATGACCATACCAAAAAGAGGGGAGTGATTTCTAAGTGCTTCTATGAAATAATCGTAAAAATACATCAACATGAAACATATCTCTAGGGAAGTCACCTTAGCACACTTAAAACATTTAGGTATGCCTTGAAATACTTCACATATTTGGTATCTTCGCCTCGAAATACTTCATATTTAGGTATGAAGTGAAATACTTTATATTTAGATATATCATGAAGGAAGGAAGTTGAGAGTTTCACTCCAATTAGCAATGGGGGAGTAGCACAACTTTTTATATTAAGGTTTGTTATTTTTTCAATGTGGGACAATTTCACATTTACATTCTCACATACCAACTCCGATGACACATAATATTTGCCATGTGTTGTCCCCGCAGTGGCATGTGGCAAGTAGAGGATGGTATCCAACACAATTTCTATGATAAGGGTAAAATGGAGTTTTTGCCTTTTCATAAATTCAACAAGTTAACTTGTTACCCGAAACTAATGAAATATAAAATCTCATTGACCAAACTTGAAAATAGAAATATACATAAAGTATACTCTCTAATATTAAAGAAGTATTATTGACCAAACACCAATTAATCTAATTCATAAACACAATTAATTTCACTATAGAATATTGGGCAAATAATAAAATAATATATCCTGATAATTCACCTTGGTTTCCGAACCCATTTCCTTATTCAAGAACACGTCCCTTCCTTCTATGAATTTTCGAATTTAGTATTGGAAGTGCAAAACGACAAGCGTGCCAATTAATCATCCTGCTAGCCAAGCATTGTTCAATTTAAATACAAACATACATGCACGCACGCACTAAACCCACCACAGAAACATACAAACAAACATATCAGAAAAAGATCCATCTCTTTCTCTGATATCAAATCATCCCCAACCCAACACCAAAAACACAGCTCAGACCAGACACAAAATTCGCTTAACCACCACCTTTTTCTAATGCATATCATGTGAGTGATATGAAGTCCAAGTATATATATATATATATATATATCAACTGTATTTCAAGAGAAAGAAGATATAAAATCACATGGTCGTACATTTTAAAAGTTGTAAATTACATAAAAGTCACTAAGCTAGCATTCACTTTTGTCGCAACTTGCAATTCAATTGCCTAAATCTATATATCTCTCACCAACAATCTTTTTTTTTTTTTTTTTTTTTTCTTTTTGATGTTTCATATTCTAAGCAAGAAAATACTGAGTTCAGGACCTCCATTGCCTTCTGGGTTCAACATGTAAAAGGCCTCCGAGTCACGGCTTCCCACAACTCTTTCAAACCTAGCCCTCATGTAAAGCAACTCGCCTTCTGAAGCGCTACCCTTTTTCCCGTCATCCACCACTGGAATCACGCCTGCTCCAACTGACACGCTCCGAACAGTAGTCAACACGTGCCAGTCGGACTCCCCGCACGTACGAGACACTGCGTAGCCGCACTTCCTCCCGTTGCAATACATGGTCCAAGAAGGCTCCTGAAACAGTTTCCTACCGTGGATACCCGTACGGCCGGAACCATGATGCCTTTCGGACTCGAGCGCAATGCGGACAAGTCCGGAAGACATCTCCTTGACGAGTGAAGATGTTGACATGGCAAGCTCGAGAAGCAAAACGGGCTCCGACCTGGGATCCAGCTGGACGGCGAAGCTCACGCACTAAACCCACCACAGAAACATACAAACAAACATATCAGAAAAAGATCCATCTCTTTCTCTGATATCAAATCATCCCCAACCCAACACCAAAAACACAGCTCAGACCAGACACAAAATTCGCTTAACCACCACCTTTTTCTAATGCATATCATGTGAGTGATATGAAGTCCAAGTATATATATATATATATATATATCAACTGTATTTCAAGAGAAAGAAGATATAAAATCACATGGTCGTACATTTTAAAAGTTGTAAATTACATAAAAGTCACTAAGCTAGCATTCACTTTTGTCGCAACTTGCAATTCAATTGCCTAAATCTATATATCTCTCACCAACAATCTTTTTTTTTTTTTTTTTTTTTTCTTTTTGATGTTTCATATTCTAAGCAAGAAAATACTGAGTTCAGGACCTCCATTGCCTTCTGGGTTCAACATGTAAAAGGCCTCCGAGTCACGGCTTCCCACAACTCTTTCAAACCTAGCCCTCATGTAAAGCAACTCGCCTTCTGAAGCGCTACCCTTTTTCCCGTCATCCACCACTGGAATCACGCCTGCTCCAACTGACACGCTCCGAACAGTAGTCAACACGTGCCAGTCGGACTCCCCGCACGTACGAGACACTGCGTAGCCGCACTTCCTCCCGTTGCAATACATGGTCCAAGAAGGCTCCTGAAACAGTTTCCTACCGTGGATACCCGTACGGCCGGAACCATGATGCCTTTCGGACTCGAGCGCAATGCGGACAAGTCCGGAAGACATCTCCTTGACGAGTGAAGATGTTGACATGGCAAGCTCGAGAAGCAAAACGGGCTCCGACCTGGGATCCAGCTGGACGGCGAAGCTGACATGACCACGGCGGTTCCCGAAGAGCGTCCCGGTGACTTTTCTGCCCAGGGAGGGAGTGATGGAGAGGCCGGAGGGAATGGCAAGCCACTTGCAAGTTGGGATAATGGTGGGGAAGGAGAGGAAGCTGAGAAAAGAGCGGAGGAGTGAGGTGAGCTTGGTTTGGGTTTTGGAGATGTGGTGGATGGAGACTGGAGAGTGCTGCTTCGGAATCAAGAAGTTGTTGGAGACGTCGTCGTTTTGATGATGATGATGATGATGATGATCAAGTGGGAGAGTGGACGATGAGGATCTGAAGTGGTTTGATGGGATGATCTTTCTTGATGAGCTTCTTGCGATGGAAGTAGTGCTGGTGCTTCTGTGGAGGCTGAGGTCTTGGTGTTTCATGGTGAAACGAAAACTAAACGAAAATGATACGATCAAAGAAAATGTTGGGTTGGTTTGTATTTTTTTTTTATTTTTTTTCTAATTGTGAAGTATGAACACAAAGAAAATGTACAAGTATTTTTTGTGGCTGATGATTCTGAATTTGCAGAAAGAGGAGAGGGCGTGGGTTTCTCTGTTGATAGAAGATAGAGAAATGGAATTAAAGAGGCCGACAAGTGATGATAGTGTTGGGAGGTGGCCAATATAAAGGGAGACTATGGAGGCTTGTGGTGATGATGATTTCATCCAAGACCTTTTATATTGTGTGCTCAAGACCTCATATGGTCCTACAAACCACCACATTATATATGCCACACCACTTTTCATCTACCTGCTTTTTTTATGGGTAATGCTAGGCTTACCACATTTTTCATACCACATTCATACCACCTCTCTAATAGAGGTGGAGCCCACCAATACAATGGGGCCCACCTCTATTAGAGAGATGGTATAAATGTGGTATGAAAAATGTGGTAAGCCTAGCATTTTCCTTTTTTTATATTGAAAATTACTTTTAATTTCCTAATTTTCTTATTAGTATATAACACTTTTTTTAATATAAGCGCTAATGCAGAATGAGAGATTCGAACACATAACTTCGGGTACACAGAATTTCAGAGTTATCTATATTTGTTGCAACCAAAGAGAAAAAATTAGGTCAATAAGCTCATGGATGGATTTGAGTGGTGTCATGATCTTTCTTGATCAGATTCCAAACTATTGTTGTGACCACCATAACGTTTTACGATTTCATGATCATGTACGTTGACCGTTGGATTAAAATCATGAAGAATAAGTGGTTGAGATATGAGTTGATTAAAAATGAAAACAAAAAGTGGTTGAGATATGAGTGAGACAATATTGTTTAGACTTAAACCGCAGTAAAGAGATATATGCTCGTCGATTCCACTCCATTTTTGAATGAAGTGGTAGTGGTCCAAGTTCATGGGACGGTTGCCCTAAACCACAAAATAGAGGCCTTGTATTAATACGGGAGATTTTCTAAATCCTGTCATCATTCTAGGGAGAGTTTTCGGTGAAAAAGCAACTTCTATTATTTGCAATGCATCTTATATATGTAATCTTTCTCATTTCTGGTGCACGCCCGTTTTATTACTTTTATATTTTTACTAATCTAGACTGATATCCTATGTAGCACTGATCATACTCTGCCGGGGGTATGCGACTATTAATACTGCTTGGATATGTTGTCAATGGGTTATTTGGAGATTGTGTCTCAATTTATAAAAGACCTAGCTAATTGGTTTTCGTGGCAGAAACATATAAAGATGAGAGGAATAAAGAAGAACTATCAATTTATCATTTAAATTATTTTTTAAACATATACTAATTTAATCACCGTATTTGTATTATAGTTTTTGAAAATTTGTCATTTCGTATCGACATATATGTACCCTTAACCGTACAATATAGTTGATAACTCGATGATCAATAGTAAAGAAATTACATATGTTAGACCGAAGTTAAAATTTAAAGAATTTTCACTAATGAGGGCCTAATGACGCAAAACAAACAAAAAAATGACATATAGCAAATTGTGTGTTAGGTCAATTGGCCAAGGCAATGTACATGTCCTTTGCATCCGAGTTCGATACCCCTCCTTGCACATTAGATTAATTTAGAATATCGATTTGTAAAAAAACAATAATAAAAAAGGCATGTTGAATATTTAATGCATTATATTAGTTGGATGAAACTTTAGTTTTAATATATTCAATTTTTTTTTTGGGCCATAAAATCACCAATCATTAAAAGCTCTAGTTTTATGTATACCTTTACCATGAGGTTCCACACTCTTCTTTGATCTGTTTTAGGGCCGGGGCCCGGGTGTGCCTCAACCTGAGGGAAAGATGCGATGAGAAGAGAAGAAAGAGGTATGGAGTTCGCAAATCAGCTCTAATTGTGAATAGGAAATATTAAAAATATGTTCTCCATTATCTCTCCTTAATATTGCTTAACATCCTCTCTCTCTCTCTCTCTCTCTCTCTCTCTCTCTCTCTCTCTCCCCAATATTTGGCCTCCCTCCTCTACTATACTATATATAATATATATTATATATTATATACACTTAATAATCAACAACTTGTAATTTAAGTTAATGGTCTCTCTAAAATAAATTAGACATGATTAAGTTTGAAGTATTTAACTCTAACATGTAAGTTTTAAATCATATGTATTTGATATACATTATTTTCTATTTCGGCCCCCAATCTTACAATTCTAGCTCTGCCATTGTCAAACGACGTAAGAGCATCCGCAATGATGCTCTCTATTTCTTAGCTAAAATTTAGCTAAAAATATAATAAAGCTATTTTAGGAGCTCTCTAAAAAATTTCAACTCCAACCATACTTCCTAATTTGGAGAGTCATAAATGCTATAACTCTTTTTTGATTGGTCCATCGCTATTAAAAAATAAAATAAAAAATAGTTAGCATTAAATAAAGATTTGAAATACTCATTAAATCAGGCAGCATTAAATTATAGGGAGCCACTAGGAGTCCTTTTTCTCTCCTCAGATTTAGGAGCTCCTAGAGGACTCCCTATTTTAGGAGGTGGATAGGGAGCATGGTTGGAGTTGTATTTTTACAATGCCTCCCTAAAATTTATCTAAGGAGGTGGTTTAGGGAGCCCATTACGTATGCTCTAAACACCCTAACCCACATTTCAACAAGCACCAGAACCAATAGAACTTATAGAAGCATTGGTTTTTTTTATTTTTTTTTAATTAAAAAACTTATCTTGTATTTGTCTAATCAATACATGCGATAAGCATTGGGGAGTTGACCCAACACAAGGGCGTGATGAGAGACTGGGAAGTTTTTTACTGCCTGAAAGTGACGTGAGGGTGACGCGCATGATAGGGAAAGTCGATCCAAATTATGTCGTATGAGAAAGGCCAACTTGTCCCCATCAATTTGGAAGCCTCACAAATAATGCTTTTTTTTTAATCTCTAAATTACTTTTTGCTCAATACATGCTTTTCTATAATTAATCATCATTACCATAATTAAATATATTAAGCAGTTAAAATATTGTATTGAACATTTTGGACGGTTCCAAACTGAGAATGGGTTGCCCCATGACCAATAGATTGGTGGCCTAAACATTGTGTTTTTTAGAGCTCCTAGAGCATCCACAATAGAGGGGTGTATATGGGGTGTATGTTAAATATATACCCCGAGTCACCGGAATCGTCTCCAATGGTGAGATGTAAATGGATGTAAATATACATCACCACTATGGGGATGTAAAATAAAATGTATATTTACATCCCTTGCAGGCGGGACCCACCCGAGAAAAGAGAAGAAAAGTCAACATAAAAGGCTGGGACCCACAGTTACACCCCCGAATTTACACCCCCCACTGGAGCAAAAAACATATTTACACCCCCCGGAGGTGTAAAGGGGATGTAAAAGTGGCTTTACACCCCCGAATTTACACCCCCCCCACTGTGGATGCTCTTAGTGTCACGAAGAGTTCAATGTGGACAGAATCAGCCTTATAACATTATTCATCTCATACATCAGCATGAAAATAATTGTGTATGTTTGAGAATTTAGAATACTTTTATAATTGAACATCTCAAATCTCATTAAGTCGTTTTGAATATGAAAAGAAAAATATACAATTATATAGGACCCAGAGTTGGCCAACCTGCGAAACAAATTCTACATTAGTAACTATTTTTTTTAAAAAAAAATTATTTAATTAGGGTTTGTTTGATTTGGGTTCAATTCGGGGTTTTGTTTGGTTTTGGTTAGTTGGGTATGATCGGTTTTATACAAAAGGTCTCGATACTATTAGTAGTGTAACCTTTCATTATATAATGCATTTTATTTGTCAAATTTTCAATGTGGGACTCTATATTGTTCAGCACGCCCCCTCATGGGATCACCACATAGTAGACTTTGTAGGTGATATAAGTTGGGGAAAATATCGATGTTAGTAGTGGGCCACATCCTTATAAAACCTTAACATATCAAAGTGGGTTTGCCCATGTGTGAAACCTAATGGCCACATGTGCTTCATGTTACCCAATATGTATTAAGAAACCTAGTAACGTACGGCTTATAGTTGAGCTACTCCCCCTATTACCAATTGGTTTTGGGATTGAACCTCAACTTTCTTCAAGTTGGACCTCAGTTCAGACACGACAGCTTGCCAAACACTCACTTGGCCAAAAGGAAAAAAAATTACTTGTAAAAGGGATAGTACTGTTTTGCTATCCCCACCAATAATACCAGGATACATAAAAAAGTAGTATCATATTTAAGGAGGGGAGAGATCCTATGTGTGAGATATTTTGATTGTAGCTTACACATTATTTCACAAAAATATCTTTTGGTGTTGAGTTTGAATATACTTTGGTTATATTCGTGAATATTTTTTTTCAAATATTTGAGAAAAAGAAAAATGACTAGTTCCAAGAAGGGAGCTAATGAGATAGAAGACCACCGATGCGTCTAACTTAATGAAGTTAATTTGAGTTGTGGCAACGAAAATATTGGTGCATAATCCTCAATCATATCTAAGAACTTCAACTGATTTTGTATGAATTTCCCTAATATATAATTTGTGTTTAAGCTTAAATTTATGGTCCTTTGACATCGATATGACACTAGTCGAACCCAAGACCTGTTGAGCTTTCAATGTAACACAAAGCCAATAAGTCACAAGGGATACTAGTGTTTTTTATTATAGAGAAAATGGTATTGCATTCAACCCAAAGAGAACATTACATGGAGAATAACATAGGTCAATATGAAGACCAGTAGACAAGGCTGGCAAGGCTCAGCCTAGGAAGGAAATAATACAGTTGTTTGCTGGCTTTGCTATGTAACCAAAGAAAACACAAGTCTCATACTCGCAACCCTCTTTGCCTTTTCCCATGCAATGTAAGCTTTGATGAATCTTTATACATCTATAATTAATCAAAAAATAACACACTAACTTATCTGTATATGTAGCTGTGATAAACCAAAAAAACAAACAAAACAAAAGATTTAACTGATCAAAAAAATTTTGGTAACAAAACTACCAAAAAAAGATCAAAAATCTAAAAACAAGTCTTCAATGTGAGACCACTTGACTCCCTGAATCATTAGAATTTCCTTCAATTTTAGCTGCCTTCCTCTTTTGATGATAAGCATCTGATGATGACAACCTGAGAAAACCAATTGATTGTTAGATAATTATGTCATCTTCTGTTACTTATATATTATCTTTTGTTTTCCGTCTACGTAGATTTGGCGAAGAATTAGGTTTAGTAAAAAGTTAATATTGCAATATTCAGAAACAAATTTTTGGAGAAAATGGAAATTGGTGGAGAATTTGTAGCGTACCCCAAGTGCAAATAAGTGTCTGGTTCATAACTCGAAACGGCTTTTGAGCTCTCTAATGGATGATCGGATGCGGGGACAATTTGCCAATTTGGCTTGTGGGTTTGCCGCATCTCCTCAAGCTATGTATATATCATAAATTTAATTAGAGAGAGGTTCAGATTTTGGTATAAATCTTATATATCTGGATGAAGTTTAATGCTCACCTGTTTGCGTAGATTCTCATTTTCCTCCACAGCCCTTTGCTCCTGAGAATAACACCATTTATATATAAATTAAAAACAATACAAAAAGCTTATCTAGAAAGGGAAAAATCTGGATCCTTAATTAATTTCTTCTTCGTCGGTGGCTCACGTTCGTTTAAGCCGCGGGTGTATCAGTGACTTAAATGGAAGTTTTCTAGTAGTGTATAACAAAGATGGTGAGTTTATTACCAGTAATCTGGAGCTCTTTAGCGTCTCCAAAAGTATTTCCTCCTGCAATAGTATAAAGACTCATGAGCAAAGGCCTAAGAAACCAAATACTTAAAAATGTCTTTCGAAAAAAAATTTATATATATATGCATCACCTTCTTTTGCTTCACAAATAAGACCCCTTCACGTAGTTGTTCCTCCAGTTGGTGCAGCTCTTTATAACTCAAGCCGTGCAACTCCTTAACCGTCATCCGCCTGCACAAGTAGAAATAACAGAAGCTAAGAATTTAATAAAAGGAAAAGAAAATGTTAAACACTTCCTTTTACTAATGGAACATACTTCTCTAAGAATCAATTTTAGATCTACTGTGATTAGGCCTAATCGACTCGTATAATTAATCGTATCAAATTACTCAAAATTCACTCAACAAGATATCCGCAACCAGCAGAATGACTTACATGCATGCCAAGCGTAGTGTTGCAATCTCATTCTGCAGTCCATTTACATCACGGTTCGGCTCCCCCTTTCTTTTCTGGGCAAAGTTCGGCTCCTGTTTGTTGAACATGAGATTGTAAGACACTCCTATTCATAAAGAAGCTGGGCAAACATGCAATTTCCTTATATAGCTCTTCTAGCTTCTATGTTAGGAAAATTGAATATTGGTTAGATCGATTCATGGGGTTCGAACTCGAGACCACCACTTGTCTACAAATCAAGGTCCTTTTCCACTGAGCTATAACCCGTTGACATAACATATTTGTATTTTAAAAAACGTATTTGTATTTAGAAATATATATGACGTACCTTTGTTGCAGGTTCACTTGAGCGTTCTTGTGGGTAATCTATTACGCCACCCTTTTTGTATCTTGAAAGAGTGTGTGGCATGCTACATAAATAGAAGAGGAGGTAAGTTTTAATTTAAAACAAAAAAGAATAATATATATTAATTTAATAATGCCACCTATAAAATTGAGTGACAACTAAAAAAAAATGTAACTGGCCCATTGGCCCATTGTTAGCTTAGGGTTGTAAGTTGTGAGGTTTGTAAATTGTATATGAACATAGTAATTTATTTACGTACACGATTTCTATTTGTCCACAAACTCTTTGACCAAACCGTCTTCTACTAGAATAGGGTTTCTACTCTTGGTGACTTACCAATTTCAGTAAATTTCGTCCTTTTACGTTATCTTTCATCCTCCAAAACCAATCTTTTCTAATTTCAGTAGAAACTTTCCAATTTTCCAATTTGTGTGTGTTTGAAAACTTTTTTCGAATTACCAAAACTACTTTTTGTGGAGTTTGGTTGAATTAGACAAAAGCAATTTTTAAGAATCGAGAGTACTTTGTTACGAATTGATCCGGAAAATTTCAAGTTTAAGAGTAATCAAATTTGAAATTAAAGATTTTAACGAGACCACTTTGTAGCACTTAAAGAGGCGGCCAGGACCTATTTTTGTATTGATGTTGTTTTCTGTTTGAATGAAAGTTCTTGATTTGATAAAAAAAGTTTGAAATTTACTTGACTCCTAATCATCATCCGCATGAATACATAAAATAAAAATAAATAAAAAGGATTCATAGCGAAGATTGAAAAGAAAGAAGAAAAGGAAAAAACTCGAAGGCGTTTAGGTTTGACTAGCATCGTAAACGTGATTATAATCAGAATAACAAAAAAACCGAAAAAGGGAAAAAGCAAAGAAAGTTAAAAAGAAGCTAATGAACAAACCTGGTGCTTGAGAATTCATAAAGCCTTCCGGTGCTGGCGAAAACAATGACAGCAACCTCTGCATCACAAAGAACTGACAATTCTTTGGCCTTCTTGAGCAACCCGTTACGGCGTTTCGTGAAGGTGACTTGCCTGCTATTCACATTTTCAATCTTCTTAATCTCAATCCTTCCTCTCCCCATAGTTTTTCTGGTGTCTGCGTTGTTTTCTGTATTCATTGAGACAGAGAAAATAGAGACTCAAAGTAATAGAATAATAGAGAGAACAAAAGTGTATCTGTGGCTATATTATGCAATTACTAGGTTACTTATATAAATAGGGATTTTGTAAAGTCTCAGGAAGGAAAGTTAAACAGAATTAGGATATTGTTATTTGGTAAATTTTTTGGTCGAAAATTATTTGGTAAATGGAATCCTAAAGGTGGCAAACGTCCAAAAAAGGCATGCATTATCCTTGCCATAGAAGAAATACTTCTTTCTTCTTCTTTTTTATCCTTCTTTTTTCTTCTTTTACTTGGGGAGTAAGTCATATTGTTATTGCTACTTCCGGAATTTTTTCTTCTTTTACTTGGGGAGTAAGTCATATTGTTATTGCTACTTCCGGAATGTTTCCCGAGAAGTGTTTCGAGATATAATGGAATTTGTTGCACGGATATCCTTTCCCTTTTATGAGATAATATTGGACGCATATCAAATACAATATTATGTGATTATCAAAAACAATTATATTATTTGTTCTGTTTTTTTTCTTTTGGCATGGGTCACATGTTGCGTAGATACAGCTGCACCAAAATGGATTAAGCTGCATCCTCAACTTGTGATACTCGCAAGTGCACGAGCCGTTCGGTAGTATAGCGTATGTAAGTGCGAGGTCGATCCCACGAGGATTGGTGATTGAATGATCCCATTCATTTCTCCTACACAAAACAGAAATGAAAAAAGGAAATAAATAAAACAAGAAAAAGGAAATACCTTAAGCAAATAAGTTCCCAAGTTCAATTAGATTAACGGATTGATTCTAGCTAAAGTATGATTAAGCCATGGTGTGTGGTCATAACCTTGTGTTCCTAATTCCCTAATTTGATCATTTGTTGTCTAACCTAAAATTAAGCATTAGGAACCCATTAAGCATAGAAGAACAATTTAAACAACCAAGCATGTATCTAATCCCTGTTGTCGAATGTCCATACATACTCTTCCTATTCATAGTTCAATTCGAATTAAAGCATGGTGTATACTCTTAATTCAAACCAAGATAGCTAACATGCAAGCCTAAATGGTGATCAATCATTCAAACTAGCATATTAACTTATAAGCATAATGAATAAGAACAAAAACCATAATTGAAACTTGGAAACTAATCAAACTTGAAAACTTAAGAAAAGA
>NW_018922287.1:77355-95046 GCF_002207925.1 Prunus avium | reverse complement strand
GACTGGCAGGGGGCTGTAGCCAAAATGAGTTTGTCTTTTAAGCTCTTCATCCATTCATCCAAATTAGGCCTTAACATGCTTGAATTGCATGAATTATGCTCTCTTGCTCTATTTGCCTACAAAACACACAAAGGGAGGCAAATAACTTAGAAATCTAAGAAACTAAGCAAAAGAAGTAAGTAAATAGGGCATGTATATGTATGAAATTATGAGCTTAACATCACACGCTTACATATGTAGAAAAAATTTCAAATACATAGATTATCATGATGATAAATCGTCAATCTGTTTCATGTTTAGCTAATTGTTTACATAGATGAGCTTTGAAATGGGGTTTAAAATCGATAGTTCGAAACATAATAACATTGTGTATGGGCTCAAAATTGGTTTCATCGGAATAAGTTACATATTCGTGTATGTTTAAAATTTTCTTGATGCGGCACTATGAGTTTAGCCGGTATGACGTTATGGGTTTAGCCAAGAATTAGTCGGTATGAGCTACAAGTTTAGCCAGGTATGACACTATGGCTCTCTTCAGGTTGCCTGAGAGGATGTGGAGCAGTGGTCCTGCTTCTTAGTTTGTTTGTCTAGTAATTTTCATGAACTCTTTAGGAGTTTGTTTCCATTTGTTAGTTTTATTTCTTTTTAGTTTTCAGCTTTTGATACAGTTGATAGTTTCTATCATTTCACGGCATATTTATATTATAGGTTTGAGTAGGCGTGCTTTTGTTGTTAGATCAAGAGTTTTAATCCATTTGTGGATTGTGCGTGATCTCTACAGATCAATTCAACTTGTTGTTGTATTTAGTCACTAGAGAAGATTTATAAATCTTTGGCATCATAGTGGCTTTGTACTTGTTTTTATTCGTCTTGTCAATAAAGTACTCTCTCTCTCTCTCTCTCTCTCTCTCTCTCTCTCTCTCTCTCTATATATATATATATATATATATATATATATATATATATAAGTTATCTTCATGTTACCAGAGAAAACCTAAATACTCTTTGAGAAAACTCTAAGGAAAAAGGTCACAGCCGCTGCCCCCTTGGGGGTCGATGGCTTCCCTCCCTACCACTTTCTCCTGCCTTCCCTCCCTTTCCTCAGGATCTTCTTTATTAGTTTGTTTTGTGATGTGGAAGTAGCCGCCGTGAAATGTTGTCGTCGCCATGATATAGTAGCTGTTTTTGGGCCCACGTACACAAGAATTTGGCTCAAATTGTCAACCTTCGATATATAGTTTGGAGCTACAAAGAAGGGGAGAAGTTGGATTATGTTGGGAGAGTTTAGTCGGTGCGACACTATGGGTTTAGCCAGTATGCCGCTTTGCCTCTCTTCAGGTTGCCTAGGAGGATGTGGAGTCGTGGTCTTACTTCTTAGTTTTTTTAGTGTAATAAATTTCAAGAACTCGTTAGGAGTTTGTTGTGGTTTGTTTTCTATTTAGAATATTTTATATATTTGTAGTTTTCGGCTTTAGATACGTATTTTTCGTTTATACCGTTGCTTTGTACATATTGCATCTATAAATTCAACATGTTGTTGTGTTTGGTCACTACGCACATATTGCTTTGTACTTTTGTTTGTTAATCAATAAGAACTATCGCTTATTATAAAAATAAATAAAAATTCTTTGTACATGTATCACATATATAAATACTTTATATATATATATATATATATATATGCAACTTGATTTTAAATACTGCAATTTTGGGTTTCGAATTCTAATAAGCTCTTTGTTAGTACTGTTTGATAAACAAAAGACATGTCTAAACGGAAAAAACTTTAGTGTGATTGTCATACTACCACATGGTTCAATTAACTCACCTACATGTTATAATATATGTACAATATTTCATTTTTACTTCACATGTTATAATATGAATTAATTGGTCACATCACATATGACATTACAAGGTCCTAGGTTCGATTCTCCCCTTCTCCAATATCGCTTGTATAAAATAAAAAAAAATTAAAAAAAATAAAAAAAAGACGGACTGTGATGCCGGTTCATGTGGACTAGGTTTACTCCAATGTGCCTCTGCCCTTTTTCGGATAGGAGTGCGGGGAGGGGAGGAACCGAAAAAAAACATTGTCATAAATAAACCATAAGAAAGACCTCAGTTTGGTCCTACTTCTAGTTCGTTTTGAAACCTAAAGTAAAGTTTGGTTCTATTTATAAACAATAATAAAATTTCCGTCAAGCTTTATTTTACAAACTAGTTGTTTTCAAACGCAATCGCCTCTAAGGCAATTTAGCATTTGCATCTTGCTAATTTGTTGCACATATCCTTTTTTATAAGATAATATTGGACACATATCAAATACAATGTGATTATCAAAAACAATTATATAATGTGTTTTTTTTTTTTTTTGGTAACAGTGTGTGTGTGTTTGTTTTTTCACCACGAGGTCACATACACATAGATATGTAGAAAAAATTTCTAACGCATATAAAATTGATTATCATGAAAATAATCAAATCGTAATCTATTTTATAGCTTTATTTTGTTTCTGCATAGATGATCTTTGAAATGGGCCTAAAAATCAATAGTTTGTAATATAAAAGCATTTTATGGGGTGGGGCAGAAATATTAGTTTTGTATTAAGTTACGTTGTGGGGTTCACTACGAATTATATTTCAATCATCCAAACTATGGTTTCAAATTTGAGTGGTTTTGTTTTTGTTTTTGTAGAGATACCTAAAAAATAGACAGTTTGGATTATTAAAATACAATGTATAGTGGGCACTAAAGGAGTGTCCTTCAAATAAGGTTATTTGAGAACTGAATTTTACTTCGACGCAGTTCCTTTCCATCGAGGGACACCTTTGAGGGTCCACCACAAATTTTTTTCTCAACTATTCAAACCTTCTATTCAAGTCGTCAATTATGTGATCGTAGGAATTCTTTTTGCTTCAATGGGGCTAAAAAATTCCACTGATCTGTATCGAGTTAGCAGAAATTGAATTCAAAAAGAGTATGATTGAGGAGTTGAAATCTAGATTGCTTTTAAAGTTGTTTACTAAACTATAAAAACAAAAAACAAAAAAACTGTGTGGAATCAGAGTAGGACTGGTATTGATTCCTTATAAGTTGTTTACTAAAGGAATGTGTGCATATCAGTAATGGGTATGGGAAGAAAGGGAATGATTTCCATTCCTGATTCCCCCCGCGTTTACTTGCAATCAGGAATGAAAAAAAGTGTGTGCCCCACCTCAAAATTCATAATCGCAACCCCTCAAAACTAGGAATCAGATCAATTAGGAGGGGGTAGTTGATCCGATTCCCATTCCTTTTTTCCCTTACTACCTTCCGAAAATACCCTTACCACTTTATGATAATTCCAAAACACCTAATCACCGTTGGAAAAAGCGAAAATTTTCCCTTTTCACCTAGGTTGCTAGCCTCTATTTGTCTTGTTGCTTCTTCTCACCGTGTCATATTTGTTTCTTTTTTTCTATTATATCACTTATATTATACTAGTTATTTCATATATTATGTATTAGTTGTAAAATAAAGTTTTATCAATTTGGTTTTTACTAGTTACTTAGGTGAAAATTATATATTTATATGTGCAGGGCATTTTAGTAATCAAATTAGTTTAGGTTATGATTCATGAGAATTAGTAAACAATGGCAATGAGAATCAACTTCATTCCTGTGTTGATAATATGGTTAGTAAACAGCTTAATGTGAATGATTCTTCTCATACCGATTCATTACTTCCCCGATTCCTAAATTCTCTTATTCCTTACTTCCTCCATTCCCGTTAAGTAAACAACCCCTAAATCCTCTTGATTCAGAATTAAAACTAGCTTGGTTACTAAAATGCACTTATTCTAAATAAATTATTGGGTTAAAGTGGATGACAAATTTGAAATTTTAAAATTTGTGAGAGGATATAATGGGCAAAAAAGATAAATTCTTGATGGGCTGGCCCTCCAAGAATTAGAATACTGCCTCCCACCCAAGAGTCCAATTTCTTCAAAATCATGAGTTGAATTTCTGATTTTGTGTGGGGTCCGCTTGCTTTTATATTCCTTTATGTAAAGTAAACACATGAGCAATCCGTAATGGAAATTCAACTCCTTATTTTGATTCCCATTATGAATTAATAAACTTGGCTAAAAGCAGTGTTGTCCCGCTATTGCATGAAATACCAAGAGGGGCAATCAAAGTTTGCTCCAAGAGTTTGAAATAGATTTGAGCATGAATGGCTTTCCATTCGACTATAATTTAATCAAGTCTGTTGTTTGAAAAAAATAAATAAAGAAACTTCTAAGGCAACTTTACCAAAATTAGAAGCAAATCAGATGGAAGAACAAGGAGAAAATAAAATATTGACTTTGTTCTCTCAGAAACAAGAAACTATTGACTTTATTAAATCTCCCATCCTAGCGAATCCCTAAAATTTAGAGGAAAAAAAAAATCCTCAAATTTTTGATGCCCACAATACACAATTTTAGAAGGAAGAATTGAATATAATGAGAAAATTTTAAAACCCAAACGCCAAACGCAAGTTTAACGCACAATTTTTTATGCCCACAATACACTAGTTCAACGCTTACCCTTCTAAGAGATCTCGTCCGTCGGCTGACATCCACGGTCGTGAAGTCGGACGGTCGAGATCAAGCTTAAGTCAGCAAATCCACATGTGGCCCTACCTATTTGAATTTGAAAAAAAAGAAACGTTAGGATTTCGTAGCCTCAGGTTCGGAGCCGTGCCTACATTGAGCCCAAAAGCCAAGAACCCAAGAACACATGCCATTGTTGCCTCCTTCTAGACTGTAGACTCTCTCTCTCTCTCTCTCTCTCTCTCTCTCTCAATCTGTATCGGCCACCACCAACCCCACCTCTCTATCTCTCTCTTCTGGATTGTGGGGTTTTCGCGTTTTGGAGAAGGACCCAGATAAAGAAGCAAGTATGTTATTGAATTTTCTCTGTTCTTCTCTCTGGGTTTGTGTCATTCTATGTTGTTTATTTGGTTTATTTTCTGGGTTTATTTATAAAGATTTTTCGTGGGTTTTCTATGGGGTGTAATGTTGTTTCATATTTTTTTCTCTAAATTTGCAGAACAAGGAATGGAGGACAGTGCAAGGACTGGGTTGCATGATTTTACTAGGGCTTCAAGAAAAGCCGAAGAAGCAGGTTGGTTTGTTCATTAAGTCATTTCCATTTTTATTTTAGAGTATGTCTGTTTGCTTTCTCAGAATGTCATAGGAAGAAGAAAATTAATCAAAATTTGGAATAGGGTGTAGCTATGTCGGAATGGGTTTCCAAGATTTGAACAAATATTGTTAACTAATAGAAATTGTGTTGTATTTGGCTCAGTTGAATTGTGGGATTATTTTCTTGGTTCGAAAATTACAGAGAAATCTGAGATTTATGAATCTTTTCCCTGCATTTTGTTCTGAAAAGAATCGTTAAATCATTCAATTTTTAATTTCTGAATTTTGGCAGCTTGGAGGCGATTCCAAGCTGTTGAATGGCTTGAAACCTTGGTGGGTCCACTTGGCATACCAAAACAACCATCGGAGAGAGAGTTCATTTCTTGCTTGAGAAATGGTTTGATCCTATGCAATGCCATGAACAAGATTCAACCAGGAGCAGTGCCCAAGGTATTACATTTGTATCTCAGATTATTATATTTTGATTCCTCTCTTTGGTTGATAAGAAGTGAACAAAGCAAAAGAAACTAATATACTGAATTTTGTTGCTGATTATTTTTGAACTGTAAAAATTGGCATATATTCTTGTATAAAAAGACTCACACGTATAAGCTCCTAAGCTATTTATGTCAGTTTCTTACTACTTTCTTTCTTTATCATCATTATTATTTTAAGGTTGTGGAGAGCCAAATGCCTTTGCAACCATTAAGTCGGGAATCTCAAGCATTGCCAGCATATCAGTATTTTGAAAATGTTCGTAACTTTCTGGTCGCTGTGGAAGAGTTGAAGCTGCCTGCTTTTGAAGCTTCTGACCTTGAAAGGGTAGATCATCTGCTCATATATGTATGCATAAATGTATATGTCAATCCTACTTGCATTTTCACATTGTATTCCATGTTTTATTGTCTCAGGATGCATTGGAGGCAGGGTCGGCAGCCAAGGTTGTTGATTGCATTTTAGCCCTTAAATCCTATGAGTGGAAGCAGATGAGCAATGGGAATAGCTTTAATAAATATGTTAAATCTCCCTTAGTTATGATTTCTGCCAATATAATGCATTCAAGGGCCTCAGCTGTAGTCCCATCAGACTCTTGCAGGCAATTGGATATGTCTGCTGCATGTGAGAGACAACCACCTGTTGAGGGTGACAATCAAAAACTTCAAGGTATAAGGTTTCTCTTCCTTCAGAATTTTTGCCCATTTCTAAGATACTTAAAATGATAACCTAACATAATAGTGAAGGAAGAAAATTCTGAAGGAAATATCTTTCTTATGAATTCTTCTAAGATATTTTTTACGATCGTGAATGAGGAAATATTGATATTTTATAAGAAATATTTCACATCAAACAAATAAAATACAATTAATCTGCGAGCTCGTTGGTTGATACAGCAGTATACGTAGTAAGATTTCATAAGAAACCCTAGACTCTAGGTACATTATTGGTGCTATAATAGTTTTACCTGGATTGTAGACTAGTATATATTTAACATCACACAATTAATGATAATTGTATTTTCCTCTAAGCCAAGTGTGGCATTATAGTAAATCAACTGTATATGTCATGCTTACTTCTAGATTTTAAGGATTAATGATAAAGTATCAGAACTGGATATATAACCTCACAAAAGTAATGTGTAATCAATCACATGTGACTTCATTTATTGATGTAACCGCATGTACAGTAAGATTTAGGGTTTAGGGTTCTTATTGAATGATATAAAACAGCTCACTTTTTTTTCTTCCTATCTGGTAGTATACTTGAAAATACTTCCTCTAGAAATGCCATCACTCTTATATGGAATCCAAATCTTATTATATGGTTATTTGTAATGATCTTCAGTTTCTCTCCCTAACTTTTACTTTTCTGTTATCTCTTGTGATTTAGTGGATTCCTTAGAATCTGTTATCAAGTTACTTGTTGACTCTATGGTTGACGTAAAGGAAAACATTGATGACAAACTTCTTGCTTCCTACCATAGTGGAGATGTGGTAATGATCCCTCCTTTTTTTTTAATCTTCCAACAGAGAGAATGTTACTCTGATTCAGCCAATAAATACTGGAATATGGATCAGATTTGAAGTCAATTTTCATCTCTATTAACCAATTTCTTCTTTGCAGGATACAATCCGCCTCCTTCGAAGGATCATGACAAGTTGTTCAGAGCAACATCTACAGAAGAAGTCTCTTGAGGTTAGTTTGATTTGAGTGTTACAATATTTTAATTTTATATTTTCTTGGTTGAAAAATTCCCCAGCAAGCCACTTTGTGTTTTAGCTTTTCAAGTATGATTACGTTTTAATTCTCTGAAGCAATATTAGACAGAAGTCTCTTAATAATAACACTCTTAATAATAATACATTTAGGACGAAAATTTGTGATAAAATTGCAATCTAGGAGGTATTTCGGTGAAATTTTTTAATCCAAAGAAATGGTGCATTGTTTAACAATACTGTCCCATCATATGAATTTTTTCCCTCTGCACTCCCTAAGTACATAATTCTATACATAGTTATTTGAAATGGTTGAGTTTATGTTTCATTTGGAACATCGCATCTCATCTCCCTTCACCTAACCTTACTCCTTTATATTCTGCCAGCGTTTTCACTTACACGAACTTGCTCTGAACTTGATAATACTCTTGTCTTTTTGTGTATAAACAGTTGAATTCTATGTCAAAAGAACCCTTGAAAGAAAGAAGCAGCAGCTCACCTGCCCATTCAACATCTATGCCTCTAGAGGATTTATCTGCTCTTGAAAACTCCAGAGTATGTCTATCTTGTATAGAAGCACCCATTATGTAACCAATTCACATAGAAATTACGTCAGCATGTTCTAAAATTGTTTGTTTTATATGCAATATTAGTTTTCCAGTGACTTTTAATGAAATATTTACTGTTTTCTTGATTGTAACCCCCTCTTTCGTGGCGTTAGTGAATGGAGAATAGTACTAGTTATATCTACTCCTTGTAACTCCTCTTTTCTTTTTTGTTTTTTTGGTCCTTGAATCTCTAGATTTCTTATTCATTCCTTCAATATTTAGAAATATAATTCCGAACTTCTTCATATGGTTAAAACCATTTATTTAGTTTTTATTTTTTAGGATTCTGTATTGCTTGTAATTTGGTAACATTTATTTATGTTAAGAGTAACCTGCTCTCTGAAAATCAGATTATTCCAATGTTGTTGGATATTTTCCATTTCACAGTTCTCCTGTGTTTATTAGTCCTTATTTCCTATTCTGAATTTCATCATTGTCAACTAGACTTGAACAAAAAGTATTGTGAGTTATAAGCTTACCTTTATTTCATAGGCAAGGGATATGTTCATGGATTTCACGCACACAGATATTCTACGTAGCTGAAAAAGTCTGAATTTATATAAGCAATTTTTTCTTATGGTATTGGATGTTGCACTACTGGATTCTGAAGTGTATTTATCTTTATCTTTTCAATAGTGCTGCAAAGCTTGTTTGAAAAATGGTAACTGCAACCACAGACTTCTATTCCAAACACAAGAGAAAGAACTTGTGGTACGTATTTAGTTCGTTTTCTGTCCTTTATGTGTACTATCTTTTCAGTATAAAGTTAGGTTGTACAAATTCCCATCAGAATACAAAACTAATTTTGACAATGGATAGCCATTTTGTTTATCTTTTTTATGGGTTCGAGAGAAAGTTTGATTTGCATGCACTTCGTATTGGTTCTCTGAAGAACATTTGTTTTCTTTTTCTTTTTGTTAAGGTCGTATCTTATAGCATAAGTCATATATAATAACATAATGGTTATGGACAAGCTCCTGGTTGGACAAATAAATTTCGATTTAAGTCAAAATTCAATTAGTTAATGACATAGACATAGTTTTCTAAAGGAATAATAAGAATGCAGTAGGACTGTTGAATATATCCAGCATTAAAATGGTAATGGTTTGCATTTGACAGGATCTCAAGGCTTTGTGGTTAAGTGCAAAAAAGGACTTTGAAGACTTACAGACCCAGCTACAGAGAGATTTGAAACACTTGGGTATGTCCATCTTCAGAGGCTTTTTACCTTCTCCTTCCATTTTCTAGTCAGAATCGACAGTTTTCAAGTATTTAATCTGCAAAAAGAAGTCATCATTCATTTTAGTATCTTATGATTCAACTGTAAATGTGATCTTTTATATCTGTTGAGATCTTATTTCTTTCAATTTTCATCTAGCTTAATCTTCTAAATTTCCTTACATAAATCCTCATCTTGTACCATTATATATATAAAGTATAATTTACAGTTTTGGAATGTATATAGCCATTTTTTTCAAGTAACATCATAGTCATAATAATTAAATGCTCTTCACGAGTGCTCCGTTCTTTTAAAGTAGACGGAAATTATGATGGAAGAATGTCTTAGATCTGTGCATTTTTACAAAGCTATATGCGCATAAATTTCTTGAAAGTTAATTGTGTATACGCTCTTTGTGGGTTCAGGGACTCAGGTACAGGAACTGTCCACTGCCGCTCTTGGGTATCACAGGGTGGTGAAAGAGAATCAAAAACTATACAACATGGTTCAGGATTTGAAAGGTTGGTACTTTTAAATGTTTGCTTTGCTATAATATTTCTAGTTTGACAACTATCAAAATCTAGTTATCTAGCTATCTGATCTTGGTTGAAATTTGTCAGGTAATATTCGAGTATACTGCCGGATTAGGCCTTCCTTCAGTTCTGAATCCAAAAATGTGATCAAATTTATTGGAGAGGATGGTTCAGTTGTGATCTTGGACCCTGCAAAGCCCCAAAAAGATGGAAGGAAAGATTTTCAATTCAACCGAGTGTTTGGTCCAACTTCTAGCCAAGGTAGTATTACATCACACTACTTTTTATGGATTTCGATATCAATCAGTTTATTTCTGACTATGTTATACTTTCATTTTTCAGATGAGGTTTTCAAGGACACTCAACCACTCATTAGGTCTGTGATGGATGGCTATAATGTTTGCATATTTGCTTATGGTCAAACTGGATCCGGAAAAACGCATACTATGGTATGATACAAGCCATAGATTTCAGTTGATAAATCTTTTGCAATTTTTAGGCTAACAATTTGTGGCTTTCATCTGCTTGCTAGCATTGTTGCATAATACCAGATTTTTGACACATTAGATTAGTGCATGTGCACATTCTGATCAAGGTTCTTTAATCTGAAATGAAGTGTTTATATTTTTACAGAGTGGTCCATCAGGCGGGTCAACTAGGGATATGGGGATTAATTATCTAGCTCTCAACGATTTGTTCCAGATGTCAAGTAGAAGGAAGGATATCATACATTATGACATTCATGTCCAAATGGTTGAAATATACAACGAACAAGTACGAGACCTCCTTGCAGAAGATTCATCTACTGTCAAATATCCTTTAATATTGGCTATTTTATGATTATTTTTTAGCAAATCATTTCAATTCACATCCAAATGTGGTTTCCTTAACAATTCACAAATTAGAGATTCGAAGCTGCCCTACTGATAATGGCTTGAGTATTCCAGATGCTACAATGCATTCAGTGAATTCTACCACTGGTGTCCTCAACCTCATGAAATTTGGTGAGATGAATCGTATGGTCAGTTCTACTGCAATCAATAACCGCAGTAGCCGTTCCCATAGGTTAGTTTTTGGAGCTCAGTTATGTCTTATAATAAAAACCTTACCTTTCTTATTTCATAGCTTATGATACCATTTCTTAAAACTACTGAGCATAAATTAAAATAAAAACAGCAATAAGCAAGATATCGGTTATTTTGTGCCCACTGATAGTTGTTGGTGTGTGTCTGCAGTGTACTGACAATCCATGTGCACGGAAAAGATACTTCCGGAGGCACTCTCCGCAGTTGCCTTCATTTGGTTGACCTAGCAGGAAGTGAAAGAGTGGACAAATCTGAAGTTACAGGTGATAGGCTCAAAGAGGCACAGTATATCAACAAATCTCTTTCTTGTTTAGGAGATGTTATCACAGCCCTGGCTCAGAAGAACTCTCACATCCCTTACAGAAACAGCAAACTCACACTTCTGCTGCAAGGCGCCTTAGGTTGTAATTTCTTGAATTTCCAGCATCTATCTCTATTATTTGTTTTCTTATATGGTTTCTGAAAAAGGAGTGAACTGTTTGCGTGAATTTGAAATGATACCAGAAAATGATTGGTGAAATGGAAAATTTGAGAAGCATGTTCCCTGAGGAGTTGACCAATTAGATTGAGATATTATGCATATGCTGTGGACTCACCCAACTTTCTCTTTCGATTTATCCTTCAGGTGGACATGCTAAAACTTTAATGCTTGCTCATGTGAGTCCAGAAGAAGATTCTTTCAATGAAACAATCAGTACCTTGAAGTTTGCTCAGAGGGTTTCCACTGTTGAACTTGGTGCTGCTCGTTCAAACAAGGAGAGTGGTGAGGTTATGCAACTCAAAGAACAGGTGAACAAATTTTATTAATTTGGTTTTTCCTGCCTATATTTGTTTATATATTCCGTTTTACTCTCTATCCTTGGGACTGATTAGTTGTTTGATCTAAAGTCATCCTGAAACTTGTGTTGTGCACTAACAGTCTACATAGTTTTTTATGCACTAACACGTGATGTGTTTCAAAATCTTCAGATTGAGAACCTTAAAAAGGCATTAGCAAACAAGGAAGTTCAGGGTATACAGTTTAGTAAAACAACGGAGAAACCAAGAACAACGACTGAGAGAACTCCTCAACGTCTTAGAAGATTAAGCATTGAAAATTGCAGCACTATGAAGACTGAGAAAGCAATAAACCTTGAAGACAGAAAGGGATCAAAAACCCCGTCTCTATCAACTCGTTCAAGAAGATTGAGCTTGGAAGGTCCAAGGTCTGTTAAGAATGATAATCTGCGGATATCACATGACATGGGGAAATTCCTGGCATCTGAAACAGTACCGATGGAGAATTGTGGTCAACTTCAAGAGACAGAAGCAGTCACTAAGCCTTTTGGCCATTTCAGAAATGAGAACACCACATTGGAAGTGTGGTGTCCCAAAACTCCTCGAAGTCCAACAAGGATTCCCTATCAGAAGCGAGTTGTAGAGACAGATAGTAAAAAACAAGTTCCTTCTCTTCAGCCACCACCAACAACACCTGAAGCACGTCCCAGGGCTCCTCGAAGTCCAACAAGTTGTACCTATCAGAAGCGAATATTTGAAACAGAGAGTATAACCCAATGTCCTCCTCTTCAGCGACCAATGACACCTGAACCTCAGCCTAAGGCTCCTTTTAGCCCAAGGATGGCTAGCTATCAGAAGGGAGGTTTAAAAACGGATAGTAAGATCCCTCCTGTTCAGCTACCGACAACACCTGGTCCTGAACCACCAATGCGTTCCAGAAATGAGGTACAGATTGCTATGCAAAGTAAGCTCCCTCTTCCTGCGGATTACCTGACACCTAATTTGGCAAGTAGCATCGGTGGGAAAGGATCTCAGATAAGGAGATCCCTGCGGACAATTGGAAAACTGATTAATGGATCTGAAAAGAGGTGGGTGCAACTCATAATTTGAAGGACTTTTTCTGTTTTAATACATGTAATGTGTATGTTAGATTGCTATGATGTCTCCCACATCATATATACCAATATGAAAATTCATATTGAATGTTATTCATATTTACTCCTGCTGACATTTCTTTACTAAGGCTTACAATGAAATACTGCAGGAACCAGCAAATTTTGGTGGACACACATTCAACTGTTAAATGCTCAGGCGATATCAATGAAGGGAAATCACCAGTTACAAATAATGCAAGAACTCTGAGGCGGCAATCACTAACTGGCATTCCATCATCAGTGTCTGACAGACGATCCTCTCTGGGTGGGAATCCAGTTGACACAGGTACATAAAGCTCTTACATTCTAGAACTTCTGTTACAGCTTTCATATTCATCCATGTTTTGACTTTCTTATGGTGTTTGCCTTTTGAAGGTGTAAAGGACAATAGAAATGCCAAAACACCTCCGCCAGTTCGCTCGTCAACGAAAAATAACAAGCGGTGGCTCTAGATCATTTGATGTGCTGAAATTGCAGTGGTGGTGCTTTGACTCGAAGCATACTGATGTGCTGAAATTTGAAGTGGCTATAGATCATTTGATGCAAAGTGAAAACTGCAGTGGTGGTGCTTTGACTCAAAGCATACTGACGTGCTAAAATTTGAAGTGGTAACAGATAGCATTATGAGAATGCCCTTGAGTAAAAGACATTATGCCCACCCCTAGTAACAACTTTGGAAGATAAACTACTTTTATTAACAGAAATTCACAATATGGATCCAAACTACGTATTACAATTACAATGAGGATCATTGATGATATGAAACATTTTAGCCAAACAAAACTGTGATCTGAAGACGAGTACATCAGTTACAATCATGTTTGCCTGTCTTTTACTCAAGGGCATTCTCATATATCTCAATCAGAAAATTTCCTTTTCGTTCCCAAGAGTTGGTCTCTTGCCGAATATCTGGCATGTGTTGTTGAATTGTCACTCTGATATAACATGTCTGATCGTATGATAAGAGAACATTTTTATCGTTTCGAATATCTCAAAGAAGATAAACACGGGATAGTGCAAACTTTTATATTTTCATGTGCCTCCTGCCTCCATTCTGTATTTCTTCCCTGCTGAAAGGGTCGAAATCTTCTTCCTTTTTCTTCTCAAATGGCCCTGGAATGGGGTTTCGTCCCCTCTCTCTTTTTTACAATTTTTAAAAGAAGGGGCAAAGCCCATGTGATACAAACACTTCACTTCCCTAATGTGTATAGCTTTTGGGGATTTGAACATGTGCACTTAAATTATATAATGAGACTTGAAAATCTTAGATCCTTGACTTGACAATGACAACCCAAAGAGAAAATGTATGGTCTAGGTAAAAGATACATTAATATTCTATTCTTCCCGCATGTTTGTTCATTTATTTGTATGCTTCTACTTTTTATCTCTTTATTTTTTTCTACATGTACTCTTTCCCCTGAAAGGGTCGAAATCTTCTTCCTTTTTCTTCTCAAATGGCCCTGGAATGGGGTTTCGTCCCCTCTCTCTTTTTTACAATTTTTAAAAGAAGGGGCAAAGCCCATGTGATACAAACACTTCACTTCCCTAATGTGTATAGCTTTTGGGGATTTGAACATGTGCACTTAAATTATATAATGAGACTTGAAAATCTTAGATCCTTGACTTGACAACCCAAAGAGAAAATGTTTGGTCTAGGTAAAAGCTACATTAATATTCTATTCTTCCCGCATGTTTGTTCATTTACTTGTATGCTTCTACTTTTTATCTCTTTATTTTTTTCTACTTGTACTCTTTCCCCCACGGGTGATAATTTAAATTATTAATGAGCATTTACTCACTGACATTGTTCATTTTATTTATTAAACAAAAAAGAGATAAATATATCTTAAGAATTCAAAGCTAAAAGCCCTAGAAACAAATTCAAAGCTAGAAGCATTTTATTCACAACCATAATCTTAACAAGACTTGACTAAGTCACCGGAGTCTAGCCTGGTGATCTCAAATTTGAACCCCCTTATAGCACCTTAGCAGTATCTTATTTATTCATGAAATGTCACATTCATTTAGTATTTAGAAAAAGCCTATTTTGTTAAATATTATCCAACTTTTTGTAGTGAGATGTGTAGTGTTTTCCAATCTATATAACTATGGAATGCATGTGAGAGAATTGGGGAACATTTACAAAAAACAGCTTAGGTTGTATGACATTTTCATATTATTTAATCTCCAAAACCTCAAATTCCTTAAATAATTGACATTTTTTTCAAGCCATTGTAATTATTCTAACTATAATAATCACTGAGGGAAGAATAGGAGTGGCTAGATCTTAGGGGCCCATGTGGCATGTGGTCCTCCCAGTGCATATCTGCCACCTTGTGCAGTGTAGCTTTTTAGAAGGGTGTTTTTGGAAGGTACCCAATATTTATTCTCATCATGGATTGGGCTAAAGCTTGCATGCATCATTGTAAAGTCCTAGAAGTACTTTCAAAAAAATTTGTGTAAGAAAGCTTGTTTATGCCTGGCTTGTCAAAATCTCCTCAATCTCAAGGAATTATATAAATTGAGTGCGCTCATCATGGTAAAAGATAAAAGTAACTTTAAAAGCTGCATTCCCTTTTCACAGGCATATTTTGGTACAAGGATACAATAATGCACTCAACTTGATTCTATCTTCACATGCATGGAGAATTATGACATCAATCTATCTATGCTATGCACCTTCTCTCAAACAATAGAGATATTCGGATTCACATGCCATGATGAGACCTTATTTGGTTGTTTGGCAAACACAAAACAATCTAATACACAAAAGTACGCACATTTATATTTCTTATTTTGTACGATTGTAGTCTAATTTACTCTAAATTAATCTACATCATGAACTTGAATTTGAGTCCAAAAGGACGGACTCCTGACAACTGAACATGGATGCATTTTTGTAGATAGGATAAAGTTATCTTTCTAGACTTTACGATGCCGAATAATTGCATTTTTGTATGCATACGTCTTATGTTGGCCAACTGTGAGACGAGAATTATTACTTTTATGGATACACTTAAAGAAACATTGGTCAAAAACGATTAAATAGTAAAATATTCAAAAAAAATTGGATATTTTGCTGATCTTGCTCAGAATTCGTAAGGTTCACAAACATCTGGTTAGGGATGCAGACAGAAAAGCATTACAGGCTGCCTAAAGCTGGAAGTATGGTATGCCTACTAATACATAAAGATGTAGGCTCCTGTCGATATTTTGGCCCAAAAGATGAATGTGCCAATTCACCCCAAGAACATGTAACTCGGAAACATGGCTAATTCATAAGCCATAAAACTTAAGTATTTATGATGTCACTGTCACCGTCGTATATATAAACACAAATCCTCCCAAACTAGTTGCACTAATCAGGCGACAAGAAAAACAACAAAAGAAAAATGCAGATAGAAACAAAAATTACTCTTGAATTTGTAGCAAAACCAGACATCAAAGAATCAAAAGTCAACATTAGCCACAAAATCAGTAAAACTGCTTTTGGTACTGTAGATCAAATAGTAAAAAGGTCCTAGAAGAAAAGAATATAGTTGCTTCAAAATCAAAAGTATTTACCAAAAAATCGGTTTCTTTGTGCAATGCTTAATGTACATAGGTCACATATATTCGACAACTTCTACCAAGTACAAACATATCTTCCTAGTAGCCATTTCATGCCATATACAACCTTCAAAATGATTTATGTAAGGTAAAGAATAAGTAAGACCATGGAATTACTGTGATTGAAGATGGGGATGCTTGTTCAGTCTATGGAACATGTAATCGTAAGCACGAACCAATCGCTTGCGAAATCTTCCAAGATCTAATCTCACAGTCTGACCATCAAGATAGATCTTCTTTGTGTACTCCCATCCCATTTTGGTTACACTCTTTGGATCTCTAAGAACAGGATCATCTTTATCATACTTGTCATATAAGGAACTCTCTCTAGTAAGAATTTGGTAACCAATGTATTTTAAGCCAAGCTTCCTTGCAGGTTCCCCATAATATTCCTCTGCTGCCCACACAGTTCCAAGGGGAACAACTTGGATAAAAACAGAGCCAGGCTTCATGAATAGAAAATGAGTCATGGCAGCACCATGAACCCCAATCATCACATCACTAGCATTAAGGGCCCGATAAATCTTTGCCAACTCTGTCGTGGGGTCGGGTCTCAAAACATTAACTTCAAACCCGATTTCCTCAGCCATTTTCACCAATAATTTCTCATTAGTTATGGCTCTTGATCCATTTCGAGATATGATTATCAGTTTAGGCTTCCTCACTTGATCTTCTTGCACTTCATTCTCTATTTCTAAAGGGCTTTCAGATGTCAAAGATGCAGAAAGCTTCTCCTGCGCTTCTCGTTCCTCATCTTGAATTAGACTTCGAATTCGAGGCCAATAAGCTCGGTCTAGAAGATTTCGAAAGTCAACAATGCCCATATTTCCCTCCATCAGTGAAGAATTCACAGTGAGCTCGTCGTGAATTCTCAGGCCAACAGTGACCTCAGGGAAGCAGTGAGTTCTCTTGTCTCCGCTAAAATCTATCGGTGGATAATCTGACAGTTGTGAAAGAATGTCTCCATATTTCATGATCCACCAATTATGGTAATCAAGCATGACAAATATAACCTTCTTGTTGAAATGCTGGGAAGTAATGTATAATGGCATAATCCCATCATTGAATTCATGATAAACATTACCAGTATAGCCCCCAGTCGAGAAAAACACTGCTGGTACATCATGTTGGACATCACACTGATGGTACATACCTAGAGTGTCTTTCTTTGCAATGAGCTGCAATTCATCAATGGTGTCCATGACACTTTTTTCCCATTTCCTTGTATACGGTTTGACCTTTTCATGCTCAAGTTCCTCAGTTTCGCCTTCCTCAACAACACCCGCAACATAATTTTTCAAGCTGCTTCCGTCCTTTGATCTGTAG
>NW_018922287.1:55686-77334 GCF_002207925.1 Prunus avium | reverse complement strand
CCTTTGATCTGTAGAGAAATATAGAAGAGGAAGCAGAGTGTGTTCTCACATCCCCTTTCATGACACAAATATCTGAACGAATACTGCTTCTATCACAACAAATAGTTCCTGCAGCCACAGAAAGAAATTACAATTAATTTCTATTAAAAAAAAGAAAACACAAATAATCAAAAAGCAATTGAAGATTATGATGGGATTATACTGTTTGATCAAACTCAAAACATATGAGAGAAAGAGTTTTGATCAAATCCACAACTTGGCTACTGAGAAAATTGAAGAACATAGGGAAGAAAAGGATATTCAAATTTCAGGCAATATGGTATTATTTACTTCAATCATAGTATTAGATTTTTCTGCGTTTTCAATTTACTTTCTATTCTTCCTATAACTTTTCTCTCTTCACGAACCAAATGGACAAAAGCGACCCTCTTTAGCAGTATATGAATACAGTTTGAGAAAACTAACAACACAAACAATCAAAAGAGAAAGAGAGTGGCAGAGTATTAACCATTAGAGATTGAAGAACACAAGGGAATGTTTACATCCATTTCTGCAGCAAGGCCTTCATTTTCTACCATTGTTGAATCTATAAAAACCAAAAGTTCCAGTTATTAATAAGCAGGTAAAGAGGAACCAAAACAAAGAAAAGGAAAGGCCTTGTCTTTGAGAGAGAAAAACTCACATAAGAGAGAGAAGGTGGTGTTGGTGCTAAAAAGATGAGGGGCCAATATGAAGCTGCAAGAGAGAAAAGAGAGGAAGAGGAGATACAGAAGCTTGGGACTTGTTCTTTTGTAATAACCAGAGTTTGCAAACTCCATTAGAAAGGTCTGAGACTCTTCATCATCTTCTGTATGCTTTTCACCTTTTCTCCACTGATGATGGCGCTGATAGCGTCCCATGTCCTATGCAAAAAAGCTTTGATCTTTTTTTCTCCCCTGCTTTTCAAAGTAAGCTGGTTTTCAAGTGAACCCAACTAGAGAAAGAGAGAGTTCCTATGCAAAAGCTTTGATCTTTTTTCTCCCCAAGCTGGTTTTCAAGTTAACCCAACTAGAGAGAAAGAGAGGGAGGGAGATTTATGGGCTGTTGATGGTCTGGGGACAAAACCCAGATGAGGAAATGGAGAGAAATATACAAATAGAGAGAAAGCAAGCTATTTTCTTGGATTCCTCTGCTTTCACACACAGAGAGACAGAGAGAGACAGAGAGATGGAAGATAGGTTTTTGGGGTTTGTTTATTGAGATGAGAAGGTGCTGCTTCTTTCCTATAGAGAGAGAATAGTCTAGAGAGAGAGAGGGAGAGAGGGAAATGAGAGGAAAGAGGGGAATAGATGGTTGATGATGAGTTTATAAGAAATCAAAAGAGGAGCTGTCAAAGGAGGGAAGGCTGTTCTGGTCCTAAAATTCAGTCAGTTTCTCTCTGCTGAATGAAGTTGGGTATTTTGATTTTAATAATATTTTAATTTAATTTTGCAGTCAAATGCGTGCAAAGAGAGGGAATTGTGATGCGAACAAAGTACTTTCTTTCCTCGGTTTGGCTCGTTGCTTTCTCTTTCGGCACCTGTTTCAAATCAGCGCAGCTCATCCCACGCCCCCTTAGGAACACGCGCCTTTGAAAGCTGTGTCCAACTTGGCAAACTGCGTTTCAGACCCGAAAACCAAGATGAGACATTTTGCCAAGAACACGGTGGTGGATGGATCATTGATTGGCCACTAAGAAAGAATATAATTTTGCAGATAACCATTGGCTGGGCTGCAGCATACTTTGGAGAATCTGCTATTAGAATAAGTAACTTGTGAAAAAATCATGCTTTGTTTTGGTACCTTTTTAATTAGTAATTTTTCTACCTTCCTATTTGTCACTTCAACCCTCTTTAGATTTTTGCTATGTTTATTCTTTTTATTATTATTATTATTTTTTTGTCCTTTGCTGCTCCTCAATTTGTGTCTTTGGCTTGTTGCTCACTTTTCTTTTTTGAAACCAAGGCGATTAAGTTATATTATTGAGAGCAAAAGGTAGATAAAAGAAGTTGACAAAGGTCTAAGATGATTAGGCGAGTAAATTTACACATAATTTCATTATTTAACATAACAAAAAAAATTATTTAAAATGGCCAAATGACTAAATTAAGCCGTAAAAAAAATATAGTAGGTGTAATTAGAGTATGGTAAAAGAATACGGTCACTTTTGTAAAAACATTAAATTGTAACAATATCTCTTTGGTCACCTTTGTTGAGACTTTGATATTATAAATGTTTTGACATATACACCACCTAAGGTATGATGTCATGATGTATTAATTGAGAAATTGAATTTTTTTTTTTTTATGGAAGAGGAATTTTGATTTTTATTATTTTTAATATAACTGTATGATATTTTACATAAAAGTCAAAACCAAGATCAATCTTGACACATTCCATCAATGATGTAATCATAAGCACCAACCAACCGCTTCCTAAGCCTTTTGAGGTCCAATCTCACAGTTTGATCTTCAAGATAAATCTTCTGGTTCACTCTTGTTGGATCAGCAAGAATGGGATCATTTTTATCACACTTGTCATACAATGAGCTCTCTGTGGTAAGAATTTGGGAGCCAATGTATTTCCAACCAAGGTTTTTTTGCAGGTGCACCATAATATTCCTCTGCTGCCCAAGCAGTTCCAATAGGGATAACTTGGATGAGCACAGAGCCAGGCCTCATGAACAGAAAATGTGTCATGGCAGCACCATGAACTCCAATCATGGCAGCACTAGAATTAAGAACCTAATAAATCTTTGCCAACTCTGTCCTTGGATCTGGCCTCAAAACTTTTACTTGAAATCCAATCTGCTCAGCCATTTTCACTATCAAATTAGTTGGAATTTTTGTGAGTGTTTCAAAATACAAAATTTATTTTATTATTTATTTTATGGTTCCAAATTTTTTGTGGTTTAATTACAAGTTTAAATTGAATTTATTTTGTAAATTTATTATATGAATTGAGTGTTATGATTTGATTGTATATATTAATTTTGATTTCAAAAGCTTATTTGCGTGAGTTTTAGTTGGAACAATCTTAGTTTTCAATTGGGATAATCATTGATTTGTTTTAAAGGTCTTTATGCAGCTTTATTCTAAAAGCTTTGGTGTGGCAATTTCATACCAACTTAATTGTTTTTCAATGCCTTTGGCATTTAAAGATTTGAATTCAAAATTCATTTGCGTCAGTTTTGGTTGACCAATTTCTATTTTGCAATTGCTACTTTGTTTTGCCGTTAATTTGGTGATATTATAGCTGTTAAGTTTGTGAAAAGCAGACAATTATGTTGTTTTATTACTATTTCTTTTAATGCCTTAGCTTCTTGTTGAGGAGACTAACTATATATTTAAGCCCATTCTCTTTAGTAGGAAATAATATATGAGGTTATTTTCCTTTCATATAAACCTTGAGGGAAAGATTCGAGTTGTTCATCCGATACAAGTATTGCAAGTGTACGCTTATGAGGGTCATAGGTTGTTGTATCCTGGAGGTAGAGCGCCATACAACCTTGCTACACCGAGACATTGTCTCTGAGGGGCGAAATCTACTCTTAAAGACAGTGAATGATACGCCTCAACCTAAAACTATTATTCTACTCAAGTATCAATGGAGACCAACTTCTACATCCTAAAAGATAAGTATTTTGATGTAATTTCATTAATTTTATTTAATCGACTGTATCAACGTAAATTACAATTTTCTAATATATATTTTCTGTGATGTTTTGCAGGAAAAGTAGCATCCTTCAACCAAATTCTCCAACAATCATATTCTCATTGGTTATTGCTCTTGATCCATTTCTAGATATGACAAGAAGTTTAGGCCTATTTAGTTGAGGCACTTCATGCACTTTCATCCTGATTTTGAAGGAGCTTTTCTGTTGTGATTTTTGTACTTCCTCTTCATGAATTAGGCTTTGAATCCTAGGCATGTAAGCTCGATTTAGAAGATCCTAAAAATCGAAAATGCTCTTGTTTCCCTTCATCAGTAAAGAATCCATAGAGAGCTCATTGTGAATTCTCAAACCAACAATGGCCTCAGGGAAGCAGTGAGTTCTCATATCTGCACCAAAATCCACCACTTGATAATCTGACAGATGAGAAAAAATGTCCCCATATTTCATGAGCCACCAGTCATGAAAATCAAGAATCACAAACACAACCCTCTTGCTCAAATGCTGTGAAGTGATGTACAATGGCCAAATCCCATTGTTGAATGCATGGTAAACATTTCCCGTATAGCCGGCCGTGGAGAAGAACACAGCCGGAACATTATGCTGAATCACACTTGTGGTTTTTCCCATTTTCTTGTGTAGGGTTTGATTTTTGTTGACGTGAGTCTCCTAATTAATCAAAGATATTTATTTCCTTGATTAATTAAGGGATTTACTTTCCTATTTTTATATAGTTGTCAAATCATTGTATAATTAGGAGATACTTTCCTAATCCTTTACTATATCTAATTCCTTGTAAAGCACTCATGTAAACTCTTATATATACCTCCTTATGGAGAAGAATAAAATAAGAACCTTACATATTCAAACCATATTCATATTTTAGTATGGTATCAGAGCAATCGATCCTCGGTTGTCTCTAAATCTTCATATCAAAGTTCTTCGAACACAAACCCTAAATCCTCATATCAAATTTCTTATCAAATTTCTTCAAACACAAAACCTTAAATCAAATTCCTCATATTTACAGATTCAGATTCAGATCTTCATACCCAAATCCTCATATCCTCTTATCACAAAACCCTAAACACATCAGTTTTCTCTTATTCTTAAATCCTTCCGCTGCCATGGATATCGTCTCATCCTCCAAAATTGCCACCACTGGTTCCCCAGGTTATGTTTTGCATAGTTCTTCAAAGACACACGCATAGGTCATTGACACCGGAGCCATTGATCACATGACCTTTGATCCTGAACAAATTTACTCTCATCCACCGTCTTCTCAATCGGTGGTGTCTAATGCCAATGGTACCCCCTCCCCCGTAATTGGGGAGGGTCCCCTCTCTCTCTCTGACTCCCTCACTTTGGATTATGTGTTGATTGTTCCATCCTTACATCATAATTTCTTGTCTGTTGCCCAAATTACTACGGCTTTGAATTGTACTGTAACTTTTTGGCCTACTCATTGTGTCTTTCAGGTTATTCTTAGCAGCAAGACGATTGGTTGTGGTACTAGGAGAGGCAAACTCTACTATCTGGACTTGGCATCTGACAGTGAAGCCAGCCTCAGTCAAGCTTACAAAATTGGGGGTGCCCAAGAGCCATCGTGTTCCTTTTCCCTTAAGCTCAGCTAAAAGTCTAGTTCCCCTTTCTCTTGTTCATTCTGATGTTTGGGGCCCGGCTAGAATTCCTACTCCAGGGGGCGCTCGATGGTTTGTCACGTTTATCGATGATTGCACACGTATGACCTGGGTTTCCCTTCTTCAAACCAAAGGGGAAGTCAGTTCCAAATTTCAACAATTCTATCACATGATAGAAACTCAATTTCATACTCGAATTCAGATTCTTCGTTCCGATAATGGCGGAGAATTTCTCAACCATGATCTGAATCAGTTCTTTCAAGATCATGACATCATACATCAACGCTCATGTCCTTACACTCCCCAATAGAATGGTGTGGCTGAACGAAAGAATAGACACTTATTGGAAGTAGTTCGTGCCTCTCTATTTGGTGCCAATATGCCTCGATCTTTTTGGGGGGAAGCCGTTCTCTCTACAGCATACCTTATTAATTGGATCCCCTCCAGTATCCTCAATTTCCAAACCCCCCTTCAAACACTATACCACCATCTCCAAATACCTCCTACCCCAAACCTGGAACCCTGAATTTTTGGCTGTGTGGTCTTTGTCCACTTACATGATCACCAACGCAGCAAATTGGATCCTCGCGCTGAAAAGTATGTTTTCATTGGTTATGCGTCTCATCAGAAAGGTTATTGATGTTATCATCCTCCTAGCCAGAAGGTCTATACTTCGATGGATGTTGTGTTCCGGGAACACAAGATCTATTTTTCGGATGCACAGGAGGACACTTCTCAAAATTCAGAATTTTTTCCTTCAAGATTTTTTCCAGATTCATTCCAGACTCAAAACGACCGGTCGCCGGCCTCTAGCGATCGGTCGCCGGACGCACACGACCGGTGGCCAACGACTCTGTCTGAAAGCGACTGGTCGCCTGCACCCAGCGACCGGTCGCCTCCCCCAAATTTTTCTGAACTTGTTCCGCTTCAGTCTTCTCCCTGCCGCCACACTCAGGAGGAGAAAATTGAAGAGTTTGTGCTCGCTCTGGAGAATTTTTCAGCTCCAGTACCACACAATCACCTGCTGAGGACGTCATTCAGGTAACTTCTACACCTGAAACTGATAATAGTAATGAAATATCTCTTGATGATTGCATTTCAGAAGGCACAGAGCCTGCATATCAGATTCCAAAAAGGAAGAATCGTGGTAAACCTCCAGTTCACTACGAAGTAGATCTTAATGCAAAGGGGAAATATCCCATCAACAATTACTTTGTGAAGCAGTTAGCCGACATACCTATTCTCAACAGTGTAACTGAGGCACTAGAAAACCAAAAATGGAGAGAAGCCATGAATGAAGAAATGCGAGCTCTCCAGAAGAATGGCACATGGGAACTCGTGCCATTACCTCATGGAAAGAAGACAGTGGGATGCAGGTGGATTTATACTGTGAAACTCAAAGCAGATGCATTCATTGAAAGATATAAAGCTAGATTGGTGGCGAAGGGATACACACAGAGATATGGGATAGACTACCAAGAGACCTTTGCCCCAGTAGCCAAGATCAAAACTATCAAAGTCCTTCTGTCTCTAGCAGCAAATCTCGATTGGCCATTACATCAGTTTGATGTAAAGAATGCATCCTTACATGGAGACCTGGAAGAAAAAGTATATATGGACTTGCCACCAGGATGTAACTTCACTCTTGACAAGGAGAATCAAGTTTGCAAGCTCAAAAAGTCATTATATGGGTTAAAGCAGTCTCCCAGGGCATGGTTTGGTAGATTCACTAAATCCATGAAGAATTTTGGATATACACAGAGTAATTCGGATCACACTTTGTTCTTGAAGCGTGATGGAAAAAAGCTTACTGCACTGATCGTTTATGTGGATGGCATAATTGTGACTGGAAATGACACAGGAGAACAACTGAAACTGCAGAAGTATTTGTCTCAGGAATTTGAGATGAAGGATTTAGGTGATCTGAAGTACTTTTTTGGAATTGAAGTAGCAAGGTCCGCAAATGGTATATTTCTATCACAAAGGAAGTATGTATTGGATCTACTCGCTGAAACAGGATTGCTTGGATGTAAGCTTGCTGACACACCAATCGAGATGAATCACAAGTTGTGTGAAGGTATGATCAAGAACCAACCAATAAGGAACAGTACCAACGCCTTGTTGGAAGGTTAATATATTTAGCCCACACAAGACCAGATATTGCATATGCTGTGAGTGTGGTTAGTCAGTTTATGCATTCACCCAGTGTGTCTCATAGGAATGCAGTTGATCGAATCTTAAGGTACTTAAAGTTAGCCCCTGGAAAAAGATTAATGTTCTCAAAAAATAGAGATCTTGAAGTTGTGGGATATACAGATGCTGATTGGGCTAGCTCCATTACTGATAGATGCTCTACTTCAGGTTACTTTACCTTCGTGGGAGGTAATTTAGTCACTTGGCGGAGTAAAAAACAAAATGTGGTTTCTCGGTCTAGTGCAGAAGCAGAGTATCGAGGAATGGCCCATGGAGTTTGTGAATTTCTATGGATTAGAAAACTATTGACAGAATTGGGTTTCAAGCCAAGAAAGCCAATGGAGTTACATTGTGATAACAAGTCAGCCATCAATATTGCCCATAATCCAGTTCAACATGATCGAACTAAACATGTTGAGGTGGATAGAAATTTTACCAAGGAAAAAATTGAGAAGAAGATCATTCGCCTACCATTTGTAAAATCAGAAGATCAATTGACAGATATCTTAACCAAAGCTGTTTGTGGAAGAGTATTTCATGACTCACTTACCAAGTTAGGCATTGGTGACGTATATGCACCAACTTGAGGAGGAGTGTTGACGTGAGTCTCCTAATTAATCAAGGGGATTTATTTCCTTGATTAATTAAGGGATTTACTTTCCTATTTTTATATAGTTGTCAAATCATTGTATAATTAGGAGATACTTTCCTAATCTTTTACTATATCTAATTCCTTGTAAAGCACTCATGTAAATTCTTATATATACCTCCTTATGGAGAAGAATAAAATAAGAACCTAACATATTCAAACCATATTCATATTTTAGCAATTTTTTCGTGTCGGAGTTGTTCCTTATTTTGGCCTTCTTCATTTTCCTCGATAATGCTTGAAACGTAATTCATGAAGCTGCTTCTGTCTATGGATATGTAGACAGAGATAGAAGAGGCAACAGAATGTGTTCTTACATCCCCTTTCATGATACAAACATCTGATTGAAAACTGCTCCTGTCACAACGTATAGTCCCTGTGGCACAAAAACAAATCACAATTAATTTGTTTAGGAAAAAACCATGTATTATTTTTAAAAAATTAATTATGAGATGGGTTGGCTCATAAATATTTTAAATAAAAAATTTATTAAAAAATATTTACATAATTGCATAATTACAACAGAGAATGATTAGTCTAAAAGATATATATATATATATATAATGTGATATTAGGAGAGAGGGCTAAGAGAGTTGATATAAGAGCATTTTCACCCATTTGCCATGGCAAAGGGTAAGGGGAGGCAAGGGCTATTACTATTCATGTGAATAGTGGCAATCCTTGCAAAAGGCTTGTGGTGTTTTTACTCATTGCCATGGCAACCACTATTCACATAAAATATGAGGAGAGGAATTTGTATAGAGTTTTAGTGTGGGAAGTGAAAAATATGACTAAGTATTTATTTTTTTTTAAATCTGAAATTTTTAGTATTTTTTTAAATTATTTTTTGTTGTTGATGTCATCGTTGACGTCAGCAAACTCAAGCTAGACCAAGGACTGGTTTTGCCTGAGGGCCAGCCCAGGCTTGTGGGGCCCACCCACAGCCCATGCAGCATTTGTTCGCTGGAAGCTCTTTTTGGGCCTAACACCCCCTTGCCCGGGCACGCTGGAATTGCTCTAACTGAGTTTGCAAACCACACTAAAAAGGAAACTAGAGTTATTGATTGATTTATCTAGTTTCCTTTTTAGTGTGGTTTGCAAACTCAGTTATATCAACTCTCTTAGCCCTCTCTCCTAATATCACATTTTAGTGTTAGCAAGTCATGTTCATATAGGAGCTATTTTAGAAGAATTGGCAAGTATTAGCATTGATTGGGTGGGTTAGGCTGTTAAGCAATTGTTAATTACCAAAGATTAGTCAATGGTTGTTGGGTTAAGCCGGGATGGTATGTATCCTTAGTCTCCAATCAATGCTATAAATAGATTAGTTTTCTCTTTTCTTCCATTTACAAGTGTGATTAATTGTTGTATGTGTTTGTTACCTATCAAAATCAGAATTCATAGCTACTGATCACCCTATTTTCCGAGCCTGTCATTGTGGTTTGGTAGCATGGTTCTTTCGTGAATTTCACTAAGTTGAACTGAACCTACCATTCTCATTTAGTCCTTACATGTACATGACCTAGAAATTTCACCCATAAAAAGGCCAAAGATGAGCATGTTTTTTTTTCTTCTTCCGTTATTAAAAAGTCCAAAGGTGGGAGGAAGAGAGATTCAAACTCTAGCCTCCAGAAAAAAAAGGCCAAAGAATACGCCTCAATCTCCCATGCCAAACGGCTAGTTGACCGGGTAGGCGGGACGTCGCGTAGCCTTCAACAGTTGAGGATCATCAAATCTCAACCAAGCTTACTGAAAATCAGTTCGCAACAAAAAGAAAGCTGCTTTTGAAACATGAAAATTGAAAAATAACAACAAAGTCATAGAAGAAATTATTCACACACGCGCATAGTATTTACAAAATAACGCTTGATGCGGAAATATTAATAACGACAGTCTCTCTTTTGGCAAGTTGGTCATTGATGATATCTATGCACCAACTTGAGGGGGAGTGTTAGCAATAGTCAATTAATGTGTTAATTATGTAGTAAATTAATGTGTTAATTATGTAGTCAATTAATGTTTGGCACCTACAATATTTGGGGGGCTTGACTAGGTTGGTTGCCTAACTAGTTTGGTTGCCTAATTAGTTTGGTTGCCTAACTTGGGGGGCTTGACTAATGTCTTAGGAACTTGTATATATATGTGTTGATTGTAAGGAATGAAATATAAGTGAAAAATCAGAAAATATTCTACAACTCTCATTCTCTCTACACTTTCCACTCTCTCCTCTCAATATTCTCTATGTTTTGGCATACAATACAAATCTTCCTAGTCAACATTTTATGCCATCTACAACTTCCAAAATGACTAAGGCAAGGTAAAGAATGACTAAAGTTCATGAAAGAGAGAAAAAACACATGAAATCAATGAAATGACTGTGACTTAGAAATGCTGATTCATATTCTATCAGTGGTGTAATTATAAGCACCAACCAATTGCTTCCTAAATCTTCTGAGGTGTAGTCTCACAGTTTGATCTTCAAGATAAATCTTCTTTGTGTATTCCCATCCTTTTTTAGTAACACTTCTTGGATTTGTCACAACAGGATCATCTTTACCATACTTGCCATACAATGAGCTCTCTGTGGTGAGAATTTTGTAGCCAATGTATTCTAAGCCAAGCTTTCTTGCAGGCTCCCCATAATATGCCTCTGCTGCCCATGCAGTTCCAAGAGGGATGACTTGGATGAACACAGAGCCAGGCCTCATGAACAGAAAATGTGCCATGGCAGCACCATGAACTCCAATCATGACATCACTAGAATTAAGAGCCCAATAAATCTTTGCCAACTCTGTCGAAGATTCGGGTCTCAAAACTTGAACTCGAAACCCAATTTTCTCTGCCATTTTAGCCAGCAAATTCTCATTGGTTATTGCCCTTGATCCGTTTCTAGATATGATAACCAGTTTAGGCCTCTTTAGTGAACGTTCATGCACTTTTTTCTTGATTCTTGAGGAGCTTTTTGATGTGGGAGACATCGAAACAGAAAGCTTCTGTTTTGCTTCTTGTTCACGAATCAGACTTCTAACTCGAGGCCTGTAAGCTCGGTCTAGAAGATTGCGGAAGTCGAATATGCTCTTGTCTCCGTCCATCAATGAAGAATCCACAGTGAGCTCATTATGAATTCTCATACCAACAATGGCTTCAGGGAAGCAATGAGTTCTCTTATCTGCACTAAAATCTATTACTGGATAATCCGATAGATGCGAAATAATGTCTCCATATTTCATGAGCCACCATTTATGAAAATCAAGAATCACAAACACAACCTTCTTGCTCAAACGCTGGGAAGTAATGTACAATGGCAAAATGCCATCGTTGAATTCATGATAGACATTACCAGTATATCCTCCAGTTGAGAAAAACAATGCTGGAACATCATGCTGGACATCGCACTGATGTTTCATGCCTGGACTTTCTTTCTTTGCAATGAGGTCTAATTCTGTGACGGTGTCCATGGTGCTTGTTTCCCATTTCCGAGTATATGGTTTGATCTTTTCCTGTTGAAGTTCTTCCCGCTTTTTGTGTTCCTCAACGAGGCCCGAAAGATAATTTGTGAAGCTACTTTTGTCTCTGGACCTGTAGACAAAGATAGAAGAGGAAGGAGATTGTGTCCTTACATCCCCTTTCATGATACAAATATCCGACCGGAAACTGCTTCTGTCACAAGATATAGTTCCTGCACCCACAGCATATCTTATGGAAGTTAGAGGGAGTAAAAAAGGTATGTATGTGATTAAATTACTGAATTGATTTTAACTTTAATGCTTAATTATTAAACTTATTTAGTTCAAAAGGGGGATCATTGACATTGTTCACTCTTAGATTGACAAAATAAAGATTTGAAAACATAAATGGATCTCTTAAATAATAGTATACATTAGGGATATCAATCTTAGCATGCCCTAATTCAACTCGAATTTCTGTATATTCGTATATTATAAAACGAGCCCTAAGCCTTTTTCAGGATGTGAAAGATTTTTAGTTATGTTTTTTCAAGATTTAGAAATATAACCACTTGAGGCCCTCGCAAACCCCCTCCGATGTTGTTCGAACCCGTTGGAGTGATTAAAATTCCATAAACCAAAAAAAAAAATTGGGCATAAATGTCTCTTTAGCTAGCATGCCCACAAAGACATGAGCCATAGTTTTATGATGACGTGACGGCTCCTTAACCATACCAAGCAAATGGTTGCGGTCAAAGTTTCAACTCCAATGTATTTGATAATAAATATTTTATTAATTTGAAGTTAATATAATAGACAAATTATTATATGGTTAACTTGCAGGATGCACTTGGGGATTAAGGTCGTTATTCCTTTCACTTCAACACTCTAGCAACTTGAGGATATAAAATTCTTGACGGCTGACTTGAGCTGAATTTATTCTCTAATTAGATTAAATTAGGTTCGTGTCGTCACTCAATTAATTATCATGTAGGGTTGAGTTCGAATTGACCCCTCACCTTGCCCGACCTCCACGTACGCCTAGTTTATAATAGGGAATGGGATCATATGATTCCTCTAATGAACTCAGACAGAGAGAGAGAACTAGACAGCATGAGATAAATAGAACAGAGAGAAAAAAAAACAACAAATTTCAACTTCTTGGTGCCCAAGTTTCATTCTTTCCTCGAGTTTGTTTCATTCTATTAGGGTTTATTACTATTAATAGTGACACGCTCGCAACTAACTCAATCTCTTGACCTGTTAATGGCTAGCAGATTTGGGGTAAATAATTATTTTATGTTTTTACCTTACTATAACACTTGGTTTTTTTTTTTTTTTTTGGGTACTGGTACCAAATGGAGCATAATCGACTGTTACCATACGGTCCATCCAAATCAAATATCAATCCCTTCAGCAGTATATAGTAAAACTGTTTGATGAAATTTTATAACATAACAACTAGGAAACACATGCAATTTAAAGAGAAGCGATATGGAGAAGTAGAGTACTTGTACTTACCGTTAGAGATTGAAGAACCCAAGGGAGCATTTGCAACCATATCAGGAGCAAGGCCTTCATTTTCGACTTCCAGTGAATCTAGAAAAACCAAAATGCACACACATTTAATTTTATGCGGTAAAAGAATCAGAACATTCGACTCAAAACATTTCCTAAGGTAGGATAATATTTTCAAAGTCACTTTACATGTGGTGTGACTTGAGCCAAATACAACATATATTGCGTGACATGATAGCAATAAAACAATTAGAGCATCCAACGTGAAACAAAGAAAACATATAAGATAATACTTTCAACATACAGAAAATTAGAAGACATCAAAACAATAATATGGGAAACTAGAGGAGAAAAAAAAAAAACTTACATAATGAGAAAGTGGCGTCAGAGTAAAAAAGATGAGGGGCTAATATGAAGCCGCAAGAGAGAAGAGAGAGTAAGAGGAAAGAGAGAAGCTTGGGCCTTGTTCTTTTGTATACGTAGTAACCAGAATTTGCACACTCCGTTATAAAGGCCTGACACTCTTCATCTTCTTCTTTACCCACTTCACCCTTTTTCCTCTGCTGATATCTCTTTTTGTATACCATTTCTTATGCAAACAAAAGGCTTTGATCTCTTCTTCTTTTTTTCCTTGTTTTATGCTTATCTCTTCAGCTGAACTGGGCTGGTTTTCAAGTATACTTAACCCAACCAGAGAGAGAGAGAGGGAGAGAGAGAGAGAGAGAGATGGCAAATGATGAAGTTGGTTTGTGTTTGTGGAGAAGCTGCTTCTTCATATAGCTCTTGTTCCAACCTCTAGAAGAGAGAGAGAGAGAGAAAGAGAGAGAGAGAGAGAGAGAGAGAATTAATCAAAAAAGGGTGCTGTCAAAGAAAGGCTAATTCAGGGGAGTTCTTTCTATTTTCAGTCGCATGGATGGAGAATATATAATATAAAATAAAATAAGGGTGTATATGCAAGATGTTATTAGATGGTCTAATCATTTTGAAGGCTTGTTCTAATTTTAATGAAACCTTGGTATTGTTGGATACCATACCAGAAAATTAAAATACTATTAGAAAAAATAATTTAAGTTTTTTTGTTTTTGTTTTTGAGTTGAACAGTATTTTCTGCGTGAACCAATGTCGGGACAAATAACGATTCCAAAGCTGTGTGCTTGAGAATGGGCATTACATAATAGATTGACTTTGGCTTGGTAGTCTTTAATTAATAAGGAAACCATGACGCAACTTTGAATTATTATCTTGTTCCAACGTTGATGAATTAGATGCTTTAGAATTAACAATACACTAATGATAAAGGTATAATTTTAATGATGCCATGTTGAGAGCATCCAACATTAGAAAATGGAATAGATGATTTTTGGTCACCCCGCCTATGCTGATTGATTTTAGGTTGAATGTTCTAATTCTAACATGGCATCATTGTAGAGAGCATGTGATTCACATATCAGCTGACCGACATGTGATTCACGTATCAGATCCCGGAAATAAATTTCCCTTATATGCAAGATTTCCAATTGTGGCCTTTCCAATTTCTATTTGTATTATTTTCATATCAAAATTAAAGGGAGCATATTTAAGAACATGTTACCTCAATCCAAATCTTCAAAATCAAACAAATATAGAATTTCTTACTAGTACCTCTATCGTGCTTGGGGATTATTAGTCCTTGATATATGTGGACCTGGACCAATTCATACATAGCTCGAGTGGTCCATGGTGCGAAGGGGATCGATTGTCGACTATACATATGTCACTTTTAAGAAAGGCGAATTTCTGGAGTCTCATATAGGGTTGGATAACTTATTTTGTTCGATTCTAATTCAAACTCAGAGATGAATATATATATTCTCTGTTTCCTTCATGATTAGCATGATGACTGATGAGATTAAATTAGTCAAGAAGCACTAGCAAAGCAAAACAAATTAGTGGAACACTAAAGCGATGTATTTGAATTAGATGTCTTTCTTTCAATGAGTGTAGTAGAACTAGAGCATTAATATTGACGTGTTTGTTTCAAACACAAGTTTTTGGACCAACCAGAGATGTCCTTCTGTTTCTAGTCTCTAAAAAATCACAACTCCTTGACAAGACATAATTAACAAGCTAAGATGGAAATTGTCAACCAATTCCATAAACAATGCTTTGAGTTCAAATCACGGATTGTAACTTTGCAGTACATAATTTGCGAACCAAAAAAAATTAATAGCGACATGTGATTTTATTTAATGTAGGGGCTGAATAAAAAATTCCCCATATATGCATTGCATTTGCAGTCTATATATGTGGGGAGTCATAAGATAAGAATGAATAATTGGAGTCGCAAAACCAAAATATAAAAACTCCAATAATTTATACAATTTGCATCTTAAAGAGCAATAAGACTACATTTAAAATAAAAGAACAATTTATTTTTTTCTAAAGGTTCCATTTAAAGTTTCTTCCTTAATTAAGCCTCGAATTTAATCAAGCCGCCCTGTGGTGGATTTATCATCCACGGAGAATTTAATCAAGCCACCCTGTGGTGTGGTGGATTTAAGATGCATTTGAGCTAACTAATCTAGTCCAACAATTTATTTTTTTCTAAAGGTTCCATTTAAAGTTTCTTCCTTAATTAAGCCTCGAATTTAATCAAGCCGCCCTGTGGTGAATTTATCATCCACGGAGAAACAAGCTTAAACTTGAATTTAATCAAGCCACCCTGTGGTGTGGTGGATTTAAGATGCATTTGAGCTAACTAATCTAGTCGAAAACGCATCTTTTTGTTTGTTGTTTTTTTAAATATATTTGATATGTAGTCTTTCAACTTGACGTTAATTTTTTGTTTCTTTGGGAAATTAGAAATCTTGGTCTCAATAAAATAATATGTAGTGATCTTTGGTGGCTATGGTGGTTTTGATTTGGTGTTTTTCTTATTTGAACCATCTATTTTTTAGCTAGTCCCTAAAAAAATCATCACTTTAAGAAATAACTTCCAAATTAAATATCTATTTTGTGGACCCCATGTAGATGTCTTTGACAACTTCTAAATAAGTTTATTTGAAAAATCAATCGACACACAAAAAACCACAAATTTATACACACATTTTCAACCTTTAAATTAAATTAATTTTAATGGCTAAGCATTATTGTATTCTTCAATTTTGTTTCCTCGTCTCTTTGCCTCTTCGCTGTATTCCTTTCCTCCTCCTTTCTCCCAACAATTGCTTCTTCCCCATATTATTGGTGGTTTATTCATTTACCCTTTGGTTTAATTTGTTCTCAAAATAAATAAATAAAAACACTTCTCAGCATTGAGCTGGAGGAGGACGATGCCATGGATTTCTTTTTTCATATGGCTTCGGTTCACCACAAAGCTTCCTGATCATTAACACGGCTTTATAACATAATCCCATTTCTTACTTTCATTCCTCCTATTTCTTTATATATTCTTAAAAAGACTCAATGAACCTCCGGAATTCGAATTGCTTTGGTCTTATTGTAGATACCTAGGCTTTAAAAAATTATAGCAACTGTAATATAAGTTTCTTTTCGACATCAAAAAGAAAAGAAAAGAAAAGAAAATTAAATTGAAGATGTTATCCTTATCTTGAAAGCCATAATAGAAAGAAGACTTTATATATCTAGATAAGAAAAGTCAGTAAACCTTGATGTAAATTTGGGTAATAGCTACATCAGTAGATTGAGACTTTCTCAAATGATTTATAATTAGCAAGCTTTTTTTGGCAGGTCAAAAGAAAAAAAGGGTATGAAAACTCATCCTTTGAAGAAAGAAATCCATGCTGTTCATTGTCCTCCTCCAGCTTACATGGAAATGAGAAGTGTTTTTCTTTATTTATTTATTTTGATAACACATTAATTATATGGTTGAGAGGGAGTAGATTGCTTTTCAAATGCAATCTTAACTATTCAAACTGATTTAGTCTAAAGGTTGAAAATGTGTACATAGATGTGTGATTTTTTGTGTGTCTCTCGATCCTGACCCTATACCACAACAAAACTGTAACTATTGCTAATACTGGTCACGTATGAAACATGTGAAGTTTCCTCTAGTAGTGAAGAAAACTTTTGCTAGAAAGTTGTTCGATATCAAATATTGTAGTTTTTTCAAAAAGAATGCAAGTCAGTCCTGATCCTTGTACGCTTCAACTTCTGTGTTTGTTTTATAAGCATGCCCCAACTCCCATTTGGATGACGTTTCAACTACTCATATTTCATTCCCTATTTGACTCCTTTCCACCATTCCATCAGAACAAGGTCAGATAATTTTTTATTTATCGAAAAGGGAAAGAGTTTTGAGAAATTCCTCAAATAAGTTGAGTATAGTGTTTTCTTAAACTACAGGGATTGTAGATTTTGCTAATCACAACTACATGTCTTAATAGTTTCCGATTTTGCTAACTTTTTGCAAGGATGATCTTTGAATAATGACTTTAAAAATGTAGACGGTTCGGATTGTTGAAATAAAATCTGTATCAGACCACACAATGTCCCTCAAATAAAATTATTTTAAGATGACTCAATGGAAAGAGACTATATATATATAATGATAATTTTCTTTCTTCAATCAAATATGGCTTTGTTTTGGGGTCTCTTTCACGCCATGTTGACTGATAATTCAATCTGCAAAGCAAATAGCATGCCTCTCCTAAAAATAAAAAAAAAACCAAAAACTAAAACATCATGCAATCAATGCAAGATAAGGAATTCAAATTAGATAGGCTCTGAATCTTATTTTAAATAAATAAATAAATACTCAAACGCATTCAGAAACAATTTTAATTGATTAATCAAGCGCATTGCTATTTTCAGGTGTACTCGGTGCAATGCAGCCACCATGATGTCATGCACTTTTAAAAAAAAATTAATAACAAAAACTAAGAGCATCCACAATGGAGGGGTGTAAATTCGGGGGTGTAAAGCCACTTTTACATCCCCTTTACACCTCCGGGGGGTGTAAATATGTTTTTTGCTCCAGTGGGGGGGTGTAAATTCGGGGGTTTAGCCGTGGGTCCCAGCCTTTTATGTTGACTTTTCTTCATTTTTCTTCTCTTTTCTCGGGTGGGTCCCGCCTGCAAGGGATGTAAAAATAGATGTAAATATACATTTTATTTTACATCCCCATAGTGGTGATGTATATTTACATCCATTTACATCTCCCCATTGAAGACGATTCCGGTGACTCGGGGTGTATATTTAACATACACCCCCATATACACCCCCCACTGTGGATGCTCTAAGACAAAATAATGTGAATGCAAATGTGCAACAAAATATATCACAAATGAATTTAATTACGTGTTTTATTATTCTTTATTTCTTTTTTTGCCCATTTATTTACTATTTATTTAGAGTTGAAGAATATTCCGAATCCTAGGGTTTCATAAGTCTATTGGCCAGGGTTTTTATGTTTATTATATTCAGTTTGTATCAAATTTTATAAGAAATTTTAAGTTTTCTTTAATTTTTTTTTATTTAACTCCTATTAACAACAATTTCTTGTGTCACGTATCTGGTTGCGTCAAGTAAATGTAGTTTGTCTCTTGTTTTTTTGTACCTACCAAAAATCCTATTATGTTCACCTCCATTCCTCATCTACCACCACAAAAAAATCTAAATTTATCTTTTAATATATCCACACCCAATTTAATTTAGAAATTATGGTTATGATTTTTAAAAGTTTAAGTATTAATACAAGGGACTTGTACCTCAAGTGATTAACATCATTTACCTTCGCACTCAAGGACCTAAGTTCGATTCCCACCTCCCCTTATATCGTTTGTATAAAAAAAAGAAAAAGGTTTAAGTATTAATGATTGATGTACCATCTTTACTGTGATAGCATCAATAATTATTCACCTGTATTATAATACATGAACGATTATATCATCTGATTGTACTACGGTAGAACACTATAATTACTCATAGCCCTTATGCGGTGCATGTACGTAGTGCACTTGCTCCATTTTGTCATGGTGCGTTGCAAGCTGTGCAACCGTATGAGTCATTCTATAGTGAGGGTCTTTATCTAAGGCTCTTAAATGAGGCCCTATCTCTTAATCGTTTGATCAAATTTACCCTCACTATAGAATTCTACGCAACCGTACAAGGGCTAAAACATCTTTGCAGGTTGTTCCCCGACCCGTCCCCACTTTTGACATGCTAGAAGAAGCTGCTGGCCCAACAGGCACTTGGGTTCGATGGAGCCTGCTAGAGGTAGCGGGCGTTTAGCCCCAAAGAAATAAAAGGAGAACATTAAAATGGAAAATAACACTGATCTCTGTAGCTCGTCTCGATGATAAATACTAATTAAGGATCCTTTACTGAAAGGACCTTTGTTTGACACAAATTATAATATTGGTAAATTATGAATCATATTTATACCTGTTTTTGGCACTTGGACTTCCACACAGTACAATTTAGAATTATTCGACGCAACTTGGTTTAAAGTATGAGGAAATCTGAACAGTGTGAAGCAAGGAATAATAATATAAACGTCCTAAGACTTGCCATCCCACAAAGGCAATGTTTGCTGCATTTTCCATTTCTTTGGCCTTTGAAAGGAGATAGACAGATGTTCTAGTTTTTTAATCAACACAATTTAAGCTTTCGGTTTGGGAATGTAACGTTTTAAAGAAGAGTCGAGCTTCCTGTAACCAGAAAAAAAATTTAAAAATAGGTTTGGTCATTTGATTATTATCATCGTCGTTATTAATTATCGTATTTTAATCAACACAATTTAAGCTTTCGGTTTGGGAATGTAACGTTTTAAAGAAGAGTCGAGCTTCCTGTAACCAGAAAAAAATTAAAAAATAGGTTTGGTCATTTGATTATTATCATCGTCGTTATTAATTATCGTTAAAAGTATATTCGTCTATTTATTTGATTACAATTTAACGACTCAAGGATTTTCAATTAAATATTTTTTTAGTTAAGCTAAATAAGGAATTCAAAATTTGGAAAAGACTTATATCAATTACTCTTTCTTTAACATTTTCGGATCATTGGAGAGTAGGGAGATTGTAATTTAAAACTTCTTTCATCACATCAGGAAGAAATGTGTCACTATGTATGAATAAAGACTTGAAAAATATAATAAAATTCGTATGATCTCAAATAAAATTATTTGCCACGAGAAGGATTGACGCCTACTTTTCCATCAACTTGCATGGGCCTTGATTTTGTCATCCATTTCTCCATGGTTGGCTTCAATCTCCACGTGAGTTTCAGTCTACACGTTAAACACAGAAAACAAAAGCCATGGCTCATAGAAACTCCACATAAGAAAGGTGCTACCATGGGACATGAAAAACCATATGGGCGGCTACGTCTACCATGACAAATGACAAAACATGAGCCCCTTAGAAGAATTAATTTTTTTTAAAGACAAACCCCAACCATGAACACAGTTTCCCATTGCAAGTCCATGTCAAAATACTTAGTCGATGATGTGGCTCTTTGTGGTAATACCAATCTGATTTGATTATGCTAAAGTATTTAGTCATCTTTTTTTAACATTTTGAAAGTATTGCTTCATAGAAAACAAGGGTTTTAATACATGCATAATTGTAATTCATAATGATTTCAGGAAAATTTTGAATGTGAATATGAGACCTACCTGATACCTTATTATTTCTATAGAATTATTACCAATGGTTTTTAAAAGACATGTGCATCTATGGATTGGCAATGACACATGAATATTTCACAAAATATTGCCCCATGTGTCACTTTTAGACAACTGACACATTTGGATTAAACTAACGTGTAAAGTTACTAATTTACATCAACAAATGTCATTATTGGATTGGATTGGATTGGATTTGATATGACAATTTATAACAATTATGTTGTGCACAAATCCCTAACTGATACATAAATATAAAAGGGTATAATGCTGAAATGCCCCTTAAACTTGTACCTAATTATCAATTTACCCCCTGACCTTTTTTTTTAGCGAATTAAGGGCTCAAATTAAATTTTATTATCAATGTTCCCCCTGCCGTCTAAATCATTAACATTAGGGATGGCAATGGGCCGGGTAGGGGACGGGTATGACAATACCATCCCCGTCCCCGCTCTCCATCCCCGCCCCCATCCCCGAACCAATTCCCGTTTAATAGGTTTTGGGGAATTCCCGTCCCCGTCCCCGTCGGGGGACTATCCCCCATACCCGCCCCGAATCCCATCAATATGAAAATCCAGAGAAGATTAGGAAGAATTAGGAGAGGGAGGTTAACTTAGGGTTAAACATAAATATTATAATTATATATTTATTTATTTAAATATAAATATATATATTTTCGGGTCGGGTTCGGGGATGAGGACGCCAATACCATCCCCTCCCATACCCGTCGGGGATTTTTCAAGTTCGGGGATCCCCATACCCGATACCCGTTTGGCCCCGAAATCTCCCCCCGTTAGGGTCGGGGAACCAATGGGGACCCGCCCCCGCGGGGATTTTTGCCATCCCTAAACTCAATCCCCCCCTCCCTCAAACCCCCAACTCCA
>NW_018922287.1:28566-55357 GCF_002207925.1 Prunus avium | reverse complement strand
TCGCAGAGAGAGGGTGTTTGAAGAAAGGGTTTGGTGTTTGGTTGCATAGAGGAGAGAGTTGCAGAGAGAGACGGAGTCGTAGGGAGAGAGGCAGAGAGGAAGAAGAAAGGGTGGGTGGGTCCCACCACTCTGTTTATTAATTTTTTTTTTTTCATTTTATATGTCATACTATTGTATTTTACAGTATTTAATTATTTTTAACATATGAAATGACCAATTTGCCCTCATATTTAACAGCAAATTGGATGAAATGTTCGAATTTTTACGGTGGGGGGAACATTGATAATAAAATTTAATTCGAGCCTGTAATTGGCTAAAAAAAAAGGTCAGGGGGTAAATTGAGAGTTATGTACAAGTTCAGGAGGCAATTCGGCAGTATACCCAATATAAAATGCAAATCCCTAACCCTCCGTTTGGATGAAGCAATTGAAAATTACGTAGAATTCTAAAATGACAGAATTTAGAATTCCATCATTTCAATTTCTAGCAATTGAAGATTTTAGTGTTTAGATAAGTATGTCGAATTTTGTAAATAACGGAATTTTGTAAATGGCACCATGAAAATTATGAATTGACGCCTATTTTGGTGGGAATTAAACTCGGGAATTTGATGCCCCAATTTCCATGATTTTTTCCTTGAGTCATTTAATAAATTCCACTCTTAAGTTGCCAAACAAGGGAATTATCAATTTCAACTCTTAAATTCTCGACTTTTAGCTAAATTTAGAGTTATTTTCCCTCATCCAAACAGAGGGTAATTGATACATAAACCCCAAAAAATCCACAAATTGAAGGAAGAGAAGAGGATGAAAACAGAAACAAAGAGGATGCTGAAGAAAATAGGAGCTTTTTTTTTCTTTCTTTTTCTTTTTTATCCAAAAAAAAATCCATTAAACAACCAAAACAGCCCGAAGCAAACAGCAACATGCCAACATCGAAAACAAGAAGAAGAAACTAAGAAAAATAGGAAACAGTGGCAAGGAAAAGAAAAAAACCCATAAATATAATATGTAAAAATATTTGTGAGGCCATACTTTCGTTTCGTAGTAAGGGAGGGAAGGGCTTCTTCAGAAAAGTTTGAAGGCGGCGATTGTTGGGCAACCAAAGCCCAATCTTTATGCGCACAGCGGACCGGAAGTATATAAGTTGGTCCAAGAGATGAACGCAAACCCTTCTTCTCTGCTACCGCTATATCCCGGCTCAAGCCCTAACTCGAGAGCATTCCTTTCGTCCAGTCCGATCCGATCCTTCCCAATGGCTGAAGCTGCTCATCCCATAATGAAACTCCTGTTATTCTCTGGAATTTCTGTAATGAGTTATAAAATTTATAGTCTCACAAATGAAGCAACGACACTGATGCTAGAAGCGGACAAAAACATGGACGAGTTTGATAGGTAATTGTTAATCATGTTGGTTCTTCTGGTCTTTGCATCTCTATATTGACACACAGACGTTCACACCTCAGGAATCACCGGCATTTATAGTTTGACTTTCCTTGTTTTCCAATAGGACCTATGATAGCGTTACAATTTACGACATCATCGATGTGTACCGGGAATGGAGGGAAAAACAAACCTTTCTGGACACCATTGCGTCTGCACGCAGATCCAGGTAGGTATATCGCAGTTAGTTATCTTGGTTTTGATTGATCTATCTATGTAATTTTTAAATGTTGGCCTTTTGGGCACTCCACCACTCTTAGGTTTCTTGCTGCACTATTTTAGGTTTGCGTGACTTGATTACTTTATATATTCTTTGCATGCAAATCCCCCTCAACTGATTCAACACCCAAACCTGAATCAGTAACTCAAAATCGTCACTCAAATCCCCCTCTCTCTCCCTCTCTTCCTTTTTATTAATTTATTTTTTCTGGTAATCTCTCTTTAATTTGATTGCATGTCTACTTCTGCATTTCTCAACTATCTTCTTCGCTCTCTTCCTCTACTACTCCATAACCCATCTCCCTCTACAGCTCGGTTCCTTCAGCAACTCTCTCTGTAATTTCTTCACTTCAAGCCATGCTAGTACATAAGTTGCTTGTAAAATATCTGATTTCACCAAATAAGATAACTACAACGAGATCGAGATATTATATTGGTTTTGTTATGCTAGTACATAAGTTGCTTACCCACTGTTATTGTACTGGTTTTGTTCTGCATCCACTTATTTCCTTTTGTTTTTAGCATGTATAGTCGGACTTGACTTGTTTGTGTGTGAATAGGGATGCTAGTGTGGGGAAGATGCCAGAGGAATAGTTTTGTGCTTCAAATACTGATCGCCCGAGCCTCATCTCTTCCATTACTTGTTTCTATGTTCCTCAATTTGTTAGTGTAGATATACATCCCCTTTTATATGTAAGCACATGAAATTCATTGCTGGTTCATAGGGGAAGGGAAATATGATCAGAATATGTATGGATTGTGTATTTCGTCATACCAGCGGATTAAGTATTGGGCTTTGTGTCATTTTCTTTTCAAATGTATTATGTATTGGTTTACAACGGCAATAAAACTTTTCATGTGGTAGTATGTATTGTATTATGTATCTTCTTGATCTCACAAGAAGTTTGTAAAAATTTTCTCAAAACTTGTATTAAGTATTTTAGGACTATGTGCAAAAATCTCTTTTATCTTTTATTCAGTCAAATGAAGTGTACATCTTCTTTTATACTAAACCTTTAGAATGCTTTTTTTTCTCGGACAAGACATGGGTTATTTTGCATGCGTATGGTGAGAAGCATATGTTGCTATCTATTGCAGCCGAAAGATCTTCTTTTAACAAAATGTATCAACACATCATATCAATTTGGGAGAAGATTTAATCATATAAATCTTCTATTAGGAGAAATAGAAGATTTAAAAATCAATACGTATTGCGCAACTTAGACCATAGCGAGAAATAGAAGATTTAAAAATCAATACATATTGCACAACATACTTAATAAATAAGATCCACAACCACAAATATGCATCTCATCCCATGTCATCACCTGCAATATGTTATTATATAACAAACAAAGAGAAGAGTAAGTAAGAGTAAATAAAGGATCAAGCAAAACAAAAACACACATTTGGAAGTGATTCTAGATAGACGAATAATTTAAGTGATTTTATGGAGAAGCACATGTGAAGTGTTTCTCCCCATAATCACTTAAAATAACTAAAAAGTGATTCCTTTGAATAAGCACATCCGCAAAAGTGATTCCAGACAAATCTAGATGTAAATACGAAAATACACAAAATAAAATAAAAATAAACAGATTAAACCTTCGTCCATGGGTATTTGAAGCAGAAGACTCTGTAGCTCCATTATCACTAATAAAAACAAACAAACTAATAAAAAGAAAGAAAGAAAAACATAATAAATGAAATATAATAAAATCAAAAGAAGTCCACCTTCCAATAAATCCACGCAGTAATTCATTAATCTTTCTCAACTTTTCGACTCTCTTCAGATCACGTGAGAATTCCAATGTCAAGAGTAAAAAAATTGGAGTGGCTCTCGACATAAACTGCACTGAGCCGCGTGAGAGGAAGATTTTAGAGAGAGAGCCACAGCGCTCCATCTACGCACAAAACTATACAAAGATAGTAGGTTGGGGTGTTAGGGATTTAGGGTTTGGGGTCGATTCGAACCTAAAATAAAATATAAAAAATCCAACAACATAAATAAATTAGAATTTCTTACAGTACATAACAGATGCTTCACTTTCATTCAGTTTTTCATTTGAATTCAGAAATCTATACACGGACCCACACACATCATCAAACTCACAACAATAATACTGGAAAAAGAAGCAGAAATACACGGGTTTTTTTTTTCTTTCTATTTCAGAGAGAAGCTAGCTTATTTGTTTCTCTTTAACAACCCAAAAATAGTTCAGAAACCCGCCGATCTAAAACAACCCAAACAAAATAATCAGAAACCAATAGAATAAACGAAAATTGGACAATGAATTCCTTCAAATGCAAACTAAGCGCAGGGAAAAGAACCAACCTTTGAATCCGATCTGGGTATCGAGACCAACCCTCTTGTTATTTGTTGAGAGGCAGACGAGAAAGAGAGAGAGTCGAGAGGTAGACGGAGATGAGACCAAAGCAGAGGGAGTAAGTGTCAGAGTGTGTGTGCGTGAGCAAAAGGCTAGGGTTATAAACTTATGAACGAATTTTTATATTATAGGGTTATTTGAGGGATGGGGGCGCTCAGTCGTTGGATCTCTTTTAATGAGATCTTGCGGCTGTGGTTGTTTTAAATGTTTTTACCGTTTTCTCTCTTACGACCCGCAAATACAATCTCCCGAGAAAAGCTAAGGCGCACATGCAGAAAAGAATGACAGAAGGGGAAGAAATCACCCTTCTACCATCGCGAGCTGAAGCGCAGACTCGCCGTTGCGAGCTCAGCTTGCGAGATTCCTATGGCAATCAGGTATGAGTATCAATGGCCATGGTCTTTTTTTTTTCCTCTCTCTTTTCTCCATCTGGGTTGTGGTTTTCAATTTGGGGTTTTGAGATAGGTTTCTAATCTGGTTTGAAGATTTCTGAGCAAGCTGTTGAGATTACACCTGATTTCTTGTGGGTTTGTTGATTTCGATTATCATGTATATCTGATTTCTGAGCGAGTTGTAATGGATATGAGAAAACAAAAAACCATTTGAACTTCTTGATTATTGGAATAAACTTTGAGTTTTGAATTTCTATTCACGTTCATGACAATTTTCTCTACTTTTTGTTGATTTTTATTGAGTTTCATTCATGCTTCTCATTCGTTTTTTTTTTAATAAAGAAAAATGACTGGCAGTGGGTTAGTTCTAGGACTCACTAATCTGCAATAATAGAGAATGAGTTTGTAAAAATTTAGGTGATTTACTTATTGTTGTTAAGTTAACAGATATAACTGTTTGAAATGGAATACAGAAAAATGGCCTCCCTCCTTAGCTTCCTTGCGGTTGGTTGTCGGCAAGGACAAAGGGGATCAGAGTGCTGCTGGGGTTTTTTAGGCTGTCTTGTATAATTATTTGGTTATTTATTGGGTGGGTTTTCTGATTTGGTGCTTTGGATTCTGTTAGGGTTTCTCAGTCCTCAATTAGAATATTTGAGGATTGATTAAAGGCATATCCTTGGGAAAGAAGAGAAAGTCGAAGGCCACTAGCCTCGACGATAGTGGAGCGAGTCATGTACACCTCCTTATGCAGCCCTACTAATTCCCTCTTTTAGCTTTACATTCAGAACGTGAAGAACCAAAAGCTCATTCCAAGCCGGTGAACGGACGCCCTTGTACGTCTCTCTCACTCTCTCTCTCTCTCTCTCCCCTTTATGATGTTCTTAATTGTTATTAATTCATCTTATCGCAGATTCCATCATTCAGTTTTGATTCTTAATCAAGATCAAATTAAAGTTTTACTTCATTTTTTTTATTTATAGTTTTTATAATTATTGTTAGAAATTGGGGAATCATATATTGTGTGGTTCATGGTGTGTGTTTTGTTTGGTTCATGAGTCAGTACATTTTCTTGATTCTTGCTATTATTCTGGTATCTCAGTTGTATTTCGTGTTCATTTCTCTAACCTAAAAACCATCTAAAGCTCTACATGATCTGTAATATGATTCACCGCAGCTGGACCTGCATTGGCACTATGGGTCCACTCACTTCCTTAAAGATACAGAAACTAAAGGTCAAATCTGTTGTCTATCAAATTATCACAGCTTTTTCATATTAAACTACTTTACTATGTTTTCTGTCTGCCTTTGAACATTCAGATGGTCGTTTTCTGTTGTATGTCTTGAATTTGATGAAAATGACATTGATTCTCTATTCGAAACAGTGTCATGCAAGCAGCAGACCGCTGAGTATTGTAAGGGTATTTGTAGAGACTTACGAACGTTGAGTTGCAGAGACTTACAATGCTTAGGTGTATTTGTACTCCCCTCATATATTTTTGGTTAGAAATCAACATTGGTTCTCACTAAGTACTGAGCTAATTCTTTGCACTTTCTGTTTTGTCATTGGTTTTGTTCATTTAATATGAAGAGAAGTTTTTCCAGTTATTAGGAAGAAGTTATTCCTAATATTATTGAGTATTTATCTGCTGATCAGACTAGCAATGATTTGTTCATATTCACAGCAGCTTTTGGAAATCCTACGTAAAAAAGCCAATGCTATTGGTTGGACCAAGCCTTGGTGCTGTTGTTGCAATTGAATTTGCAGTCAACCATCCAGAACCTGTAAGTGATCTCCATTGTTCTCATTGAGCAATACTAGCTAGCACATTAATCACAACTGATTTCAATTACTTCTTCTGTTCTCATTGATGAGCAACCGCGCATTGTTGAGCAATATCGTCCTTGTGTTGTAGGGACTGAAGAAGATAATTAGATAGAGGAACCTTCAGAGCCTAACAGATATGCTGTCATTGCCAAAGACATATTTATCATTTATTTAATTTGATGCCCTCTTTACAGTGACTACATTTAAAAACAAAACTAGCCCATTTAAAAACTTTTTTGTATACTTGTAACCAAATTTTCTTTAAATAATCATAAATATGGTTTGGGATATAAAACTAGGTTCATGTTTAAAATTTTGTTAGAACAAAACTGCAGATGTTTCTCAACCTCGGCCTTGAGCCAAGGCAATCAGTGCGACCCTAGGCCCCATCTTAAGGGAGGTCCCAATTTTTAGAACATCAAATGATCTTTCCTAGGCCTTAAAATTTCAAAGAAAATTAAAAAAGAACTGATTTTCAACGAACAAATACCATAATCATAAAGGAGAGTACATCATACGCGCATAAACTATGAAAATTTGTTGTCATCCTGAAACAGGACCAAGTACAGTGTAAATAATTTCATAATAAATCTCAATAAAAGAGAGTGAATTAGACTCTAAACTTAATCCCTCTTGTATACCTGATAACCCTACCTTCATAACCTTTCTCGGTGGAAAAAAAAAAATTGAGTATAAGTAAGAGATTCAAAATCAGTAAACAAGACCAGAAATAGGCAAATCAAAGTACTAATGAAGACAAAAAAATTAAGAAGAAAATTAAATCACAGAGAAGTTTTGAACAGCTGGTACAAAGAAGGAAAAATCAATTAAATGGTGTTTTAGGAATAATGGTGGGTGGAAATATAGAATTTTGTTTTTTCAAATTTATATGGTGGGTGAAAAGATAAGATGGGTGGGGAAATATGACAAAGAGGTGGAAATAGCAGCACTCTTTTTTAATCGTGTGAGAAGTTTAATTCAATGAATTTATAGCCGGTTTGAAGTTCATATGTATGGATATAATTTGATGTCGTTTGATTTTATGTTTAGAGAAAAAAGAAAAGAAAAAAAAAGAGCCCGGCCCATAAAATGCCTAGGCCCTAAGAACCCAGCCCAAGCCCGAACTTTAAAAATAGGTTGGGGCTACATATTATTAGGTGAAGACGACTGGGGTTAAACCTCAGCCGTTAGAAACATCCAACGGCCGAGTAAGATCATATTTATTTGTTCAACCCTAACCCCAGACCCAATATCTTTCTGTAGTTTTTGGTTTTGTACGCCGTCTGTCTCATCTCATTGAGCGAGTCCTCCTACTACTCCTCCCAATCAATCAATATGAAAGACATTGCTGGTCGTTTGGTTCTTGGTGCCGTTGCATTTATGGCCACTCTTTCTTTTTCGAGAACGCGCGCGGAAGACATTAATGAGCTGAATCGTGTTGTTATGGAAATCAAAGCTGAGAGGTAGTTTCATCATATCTTATTCATTTTGATCACAAGATTTTATTATTATCGTTACTTTTCTTTGTATTCTTTTTGTCTATTTTTTTTCCGTAATCTCTCATTATTTTTTTTCGTCTTCTTATCTTTGTAAATTGGACTTGCCTTTGTATGCAATTGGCAGGAATTCGGGGAGGCACGCACTGCGGACTTCCTCTTTCTCTTCTTCTTAATTTGGATCTTATATTTCCTGTGGGAGTTTATTTTATTTTCCTTTATCATTATAATTAATAAACAGAGTTGCAAATACAGTAACATGAATTGGTTTTAGATCTGCAACATGAATTTGTTGTTTGTTGTTTGGTCTGAATAAAACTAAAACAAGAATAAATTATGAAAGCCTCCCTGGAGGACAAGGGAAAACTCCCACACAAACATCTTACGTGCTTCAGCCTCCGAAAATCGCCAACTTGAAAATACCCACCATCATATTAGTCCTTGTCACCACATCCTTCTCGGGATCATATCATAAAGCCTACGAGCCTCATCAATCTGACCCTCTTGAATCAGGCATCTGCCAAAAGAGTGATTCAGCCTCCGAAATCATGCTCTCTAACCATCGAAGTCCACGATACAACTTTCCTTTCGGGCATCAAATCAAACACTTTCCTTGCCTCAATAATCATCCCATTCTTGACGTAACCGGATATCAAACCGTTCCAAGAAACCGTATTGCTCTCCAGCATTCTATCAAACAGTTTTTGGGCTTCTCCTGGTTGATTACTTTGGAAATAACCTGCAACTATTGAGTTCCAAGACACAATAGTTTTGTCAGGCATTTGATCAAACACCCTTCGGGCTTTCTCAATTTGGCCAAGCCGAGCAAACCGAGCAATTTGAGAGTTTGAGGAAATTGCAAAACCAGTGCCGTATTTCCGAGATAGAATAAACTGATCAAACACCCTTCCTTCTTCTGGTTCTTCGAGTTGTTTGGTGCCGCCATTTTATTTTCAAATGGGAAAACCTGGCCTTTTCATCTTTCTGTCGACAATATGAGGATTGGTGTGATTTGGCCAAATTTTGAACATTAGATTTTTGACTCTATATTTATTATAATTTTAAACAATACCACATAATCTTTCAAATAATTTCAAAATTTCCCCTACCCGTATCTTGACCATATCTTAATAAGTGTTACATCAAAAAAAATTTCAAAGGTAGGAAGGGAGAGTTGAATTTACTCACACACTTGTGCCTAGGGGTTTCGAATCTAAGACCAATAGTTTTAGACCAAACATACTTTTCCACTATAATATGACCCCATTGGCTCATCATATCTATAATATGCTCATAATGTGGTTCTATACAGAGTCCTAATTGATTTTACTTCATCAAGATCCTCAAATTTAAAAAAAGTGCAGCCCTCCTTTTGAAATTTCTGATCCCTGCGATTATTTGCATATGGATTCCTGTCTTGAGATTTCTTCAAACACAATCTGTATATGTCATGCCAATTGTCTTTTCAGTGATTGCCATTGTTTTTCATATTGTCATTACAATGATTTGGTGCATTGGACAACCTCTTGGTTTCTTGGGAGCTCCACCACTTGCAGCCTCAATTTCTCTATGGCTATCTGTTCTTATGTTGGCCTTCAATGTTAATTGTACAAGAAGTTTTGAGTGTACATGGGAAGGGTTTTCATTTGAATCTTTCGATTATATCGTCACCAGCTTAAAACTGTCCCTCCCCTCTGCAACAATGGAATGGGAGGATTGATGCCAAACTCTACAAAAACCACTTCACTACTTGCAATGTGGTAAGCTGCTTTAATATATATTTCTCAGTTTTTTCTACTATAACATATTATTATTCTGGTTACTGCAAGCAGCTTTTGCTCAATTATATCTTCAGTGTGAAATGAATTTATAGCCGGTTCGAAGTATCATATGTACGAATATAATTTGGTGTCGTTTGATTTTGTTTTATAAAAAAAAAAAAAAAGAAGAAGAAGAGCCCGGCCCATAAAATGTCTAGGCCCTAAGAACCCAGCCCAACCCCGAACTTTAAAAATAGGTTGGGGCTACATATTATTAGGTGAAGAAGACTAGGGTTAAACCTCAGCCGTTAGAAACATCCAACGGCCGAGTAAGATGATATCTTTCTTTAGTTTTTGGTTTTGTACGCCGTCTTGTCTCATTTCATTGAGCGAGTCCTCCTGCTACTCCACCCAATCAATCAATATGGCACACCCTGCTGTTCTTTTGGTTGTTGGTGTCATTTCATTTAATGGTTTTCTTTGGTTTTCGAGAACGCGCGATGAAGACATTAAGGATCTGAATCGTATTGTTCTAGAACTCGAAAGAGAGAGGTAGTTTCATCATATCTTATGCACTGGAAGCTTTATTATTTGTATAATTCTCTTATTCATTTTGATCACAAGATTTTATTATTATCGTTTCTTTTCTTTGTATTCTTTTTGTCTATTTTTTTCCTTTTTCTTATCTTTGTAAATTGGACTTGCCTTGTATGTAATTAGGAGGATTACGGAGAGGGAGCAACGCTATGACGCACGATGGAGTTTGAAAAGCGCATCACTCAGGTCTCCTATTTCTCTTCTTAATTTGAATCTTATATTTCCTGGGGGTTTTTTTGATATTTTATTTTCCTTTATCATTATTATTAATAAATAATAACATAACTCATAAACATGGTTTGGGATATAAAACCAGGTTCATGTTCTTACTCTTCTCTTTGTTTGTTATATAATGTGTTGTAGGTGATGTCATGGAATGGGATGCATTTTGTGGTGGTTGGATCCTTGAAATTAGGAGTGTAACTTTCTGGGTCAAGGTGGAGAAAGAGAGCTATGTTCAGGATATTACTCAATTTTTTTCAATTTATTCTTTTCATCAGAAATTGGAAAATGATGAAGAACCCTATGCTCTTTGGGTCTTGATTGACTGCAACATTAACAAGTGCTGCAAATACAGCAACATGAATTGGTTTTAGACCTGCAATATGAATTTGTTGTTTTTTGTTTTGTCTGAATAAGTACTTCATTAAGAAACGCCAAAGTAGCACCAGCAAAACACAGCAAATAAGACAGGCTAAACTAAGCTCCAGATATAGAGCCGAGATAAGCAGCCTAAAAGTCACAAAACAGCTAAACTAAAACAACAATAAATTATGAAAACCTCCCTGGAGGACAAGGGAGGCCATCTAACGGTAAAACTCCCACAAGAGACGGAGGTAGCTTGACAGCTCCGCTCTGATTCCAGTCGCTGCGCCCTTGTGCGCTGTGCGGTTCAAATTCCTTGACACCCAACTCTAATGGACCGATTTAAAACAAACAGAGATCTTCTTAAACTCATTGAGAAGAGGTTGGATTGCCCAAACACAATTTTTTACTCATCTGACTCCATCCACCAGAATCTTCAAATCCGTCTCGAGGATAATGTCGTGAAATTACGATTTAGAGCAAATTTGATTGCGCAAAAGATTACGATTTAGAGCAAATTTGATTGCGCAAAGGCCAGCAGCCGTGATTGCGCAAAGGCCAGCAGCCGCCTCTGGAACTAGAGTCGAGTTGCAATGGAATGAAGTTGCTAAACCACCACAAAAAGATCCGATAGCATCTCTAGCAACTACATTGAGCCCTGCAAAATGAGAGTCCTTTTTCCACGCTCCATCGAAATTTATTTTCGCATAGTTTGACATTGAAGGCCCCCCACCTTGAGCAATCATGTTTTGATCATCTGAGGCATCCCCAAAAGGCACATGTGATTTGGCCTTAGCATCTAAAAACTCCCCACAGTTTTACATTGCTTGATCAATAGTAAGCCGAGGATCAATATGGCTACCCTTAAAGATAAAATTACATCTAGTCTTCCATATCTCCCAGCATATGAAGCTAATACTAGTAAGCAGAAGCTGAGCTTCCTGCTTGCTTAATCCTAGAAAATTAATAACTCCCTAGAGCTATCTGTCTTAGGGGTGGGCGCGGTCCGATTCGGTCCGATTTCCACCTCAAATCTAAATCGGAATTGGTACTATTTAACCGATTCGATTTGGTTTGGTTTTAGTGAAAAGAATTATGAAACCGACCAGTTCGGTTTTCGGTTTTGGCCTAATGATTTTTTTTTTTTCAAATTATTATTTTTTAATACAAATTCCAACTAAAATTTTATTTTTTGGGTTTGAAAATTAACAAATGATCCAATTTCTTGAAAAGAGAGATATTGGGCCTTGAAAAGAGAGATGTTTTGAAGTTGGGCTTGGGGAATTATTAGTTATGAGATTAAAAATGTAGCATTGGATTTAAATAATTTTGTAAAAAAAATAAAATAATACACAACCAGTCCGGTCTGGTTTGGTAAGGTGTGTAACCAGAACCAGAATCGGTTGGAACCAGTTCGGTCCGGTTCGGTGCTAGTTTGTTGACTTTTTTGTTCAACCGGTCTTTTTTCCTATTTTTCCATCCGTTTCGGCTCGGTGTTCTTGTTTTCCTGTCCCGATGCCCACCCCTAATATGCCTACAGACGAGAAACCTCTCATATCGACTTTGTAGTTCAATGGGGCACCAAACAACACAACATTAGTCCAGGGACATAAGAACAAAAGGTGCTCAATTGTTTCTTCCTCCACACCACAAATAGGAGACACTGGGGTGTCAAGAATTTTCCTTTTATAGAGATTCCAATGAGTAGAGATGGCATTAGATAATACCCTCCGGAGGAACCTTCTAATTTTTGGCATAGTTTCAATCTTCCATATACACACCCAGACCTCTTTTGGTATTGAGTGGGAGGCCGAAACTGTCGCATGAATTCCATATGAACACCGAGTATGTATTCTTCTGTATCCTATCTAAGATCAATTGGAATAAGGATGGGGACAGGAAAACCAAATTCTTCCATATTACAACGATGGTTCGAAGAAGAAGAAATAAAATCCTTGGTCTCAAAGATGATACGGGGAACTGAATTACTGATATTGATGGCATTACAACTATTGCCACCACATATTTTCAGCAGCTTTTCAATGTTGATCAAACTTGTTATGGCACTACTATTCCCCGAGGCTAATCAACACTTGCTAGACATGATGTTGCTCCCTTTGAACAATACTGAAATTAAAAATAGTTTGTTCTCAATTGGCCCTTATAAAGCCCCTGGTCCGGACGGTTTTGCTGCTTGTTTTTATCAACAGTGTTGGGATGTTTGTGGTGATGAGGTGTGTGACCTTGTCAAACATGTTATTTCTTCTGGGGAAGTTCCCCCTGACCTTGCTAAGACCCTGATTGTGCTTGTCCCTAAGGTGCCTAGCCCTTTGGCTATGGCGCAAATGAGACCTATTAGCTTGTGCAACACCACCTACAAGGTTATCTCAAAGATTCTGGTGAATAAGCTTCGTCCGTTGCTCAAACAATTGATCACCCCTAATCAAGTTAGCTTCATACCTGGAAGATCAATTTCAGACAATATTCTCGTGGCTCAGGAACTCCTTCATAAATTCAGGCACTCCAAAGGGATAAAAGGTTTTATTGCTTGGAAAATTGACCTCTCTAAAGCTTATGACAGAGTGAACTGGAATTTTCTGGAATATATTCTGAGAGAGATCAATCTTCATGAGTCTACAATCCAACTGATCATGCAATGTGTCTCCACGGTTCAATTCCAAATTCTTGTGAATGGTGAAACTACCACGCCTTTTGTTCCTGCAAGAGGAGTGCGACAGGGGGATCCCCTCTCACCGTATTTGTTTTTGTTCTGTCTTGAGAAGCTTGCTCACCTGATTAGTGAGGCTGTTGTCAAGAATGAGTGGAGAGCTGTCAATATCTCTAGAAATGGCCCTAAGATCTCCCACCTGTGTTTTGCGGATGATCTGCTCCTTTTTGCTGAAGCTAGTACCAGACAGGCTAGAGTGATGAAGCGATGTCTTGTAAGATTTTGCCTAGCTTCTGGCCAGGTTATCAGTTTTGAGAAGTCCCAAATATTTTGCTCTCCAAATGTTAGTACTAGCCTTGCTATGGAGATTAGTAGAATTTGTGGTTCTCCGCTGACTCTCAATCCTGGCAAGTACTTGGGGGTCCCTTTAATTCATAGCAGAATCACAAAGGCCACCTATAGAAGTGTGGTGGACAAAGTGCAGTAGAAGCTTACTGCATGGAAAGCTAAGTTGCTAAGTTTTCTTGGCAGAGCTACGCTAATCCAATTTGTGGCTGCTTCTATCCCATTGTATACTATGCAAACCATTAAGATGCCTATAAGTATCTGTGATGAGTTGGATAAAATTAATAGGAACTTTTTGTGGGGCAGCAATGGTGACAACTCGAGAACCCACCTTGTCAATTGGGGTTCTATCTGTATGAGTAAGAAGAAAGGTGGTCTTGGCCTTAAGCATACAGCTCTTATGAACCAATCTATGCTGGCCGAGGTTGGATGGAGACTGTTGCAACAAAAAGATAACCTTTGGTCTGATACTTTGACTAAAAAATACCTACAAGGGAATAGCTCGAGCATCATTAGGAATGGAAGGCCTATGTCTTCTTCCCCCTCCCCTACATGGCGTGCTATTGAACATGGTGTTGACGTCTTGAAAATGGAGTGAAAATTAGAGTGTGTAACGGGTTGCACGCCCTCTTTAGGATTGATTATTGGTTTGGTGATAGCCTTCTGATTCAGAGTGTTGAGGGAATGGATGAAGATAAACTCCAGTTGAAAGTTGCTGACTACCTTGCTCATGGAACTTGGGATCTTCAGAAGTTAAAGGAAGACTTACCTCTTGAGATGGTTGCCCATATCATTTGTGTCCATGCTGGGTTATGTTGTAAACTTGACTCACCTATTTGGAAACATACTTCTAATAGTTCTTCTAGTGTCAAATATGCTTACAGGGCTAACTGCAGGGACTTTTCTAGTATGGATGCTAGCTTGATATATAGATGACTCACCTAGTCTAAGCTAAGAAAAAAATTAATTGCTAAACTAAGATAAATTTTCGGATGAAAGAAATGGAAGTTGGGGTGAGGAAGAAAGGAGGAGATAGGAGGAAGAGAAGAAGAGAGTTTCTAAGGTGAGTTGATTTCGAAATTTCTGGTTTTAACCTTGTGGTTGTGTGATTTTAATCTCTTAAAGAATAATTTGAGTCATTTGAATGTTAGGAAGATTGAATTGGAAGAGGTTGAACCTCTATTTTCGGATTGGGTGTATAGAGCATTTTTTTCAACTATGGGTGTTGTTGATTTTGGTTTCATTTTGAATTTTGATGAGTTCAATTGATAGGTATGAAGTATGAAGTTAGAAGAGTTTTAGAAGCCTTAGGAACCACTTGGGGTGTTAGAATGGTTGAAAACAATTTTGAACAAAATCTGGAAAATGTTATTTTCTGGAAATTTTCAGCCTGCGAGCCTCACTTTGGATCTCTGTTTCTCCCAATATTTTGAGTGTTTGAGGAAGTCATTTGTTAAACTAGACATGGCAAGGAACAAAAATAAATTATTTTCGTCGAATTTGGTTGAGTTTTGATAGGTTGAACACTTGTGCAAAGTTTGGAAAAAAGTCTGTTTTCTGCAGAAAAACCAGTCACGAGCCTAATTTTGGAGCTGGTTTTCTCCTTCGTTTTAGATCCGTTTTCAGTTTGGTTTGTTGGGTTAGAAACTACAGATACTAGGCTTCAAAATCATTATGAGTTTGCCCATTTTCGTTGACGTTTGGTTGGTCAAAAGCCCTCACAAAAATCCGGGATTAAAACTGGAAAAATAGGGGAAGTTGCAGGATTTGTTGAAGACGATGAACAGTAACCGGAACAAGCCCACTCGCGGTTCTGGAAAGTGGCGGCGTGTGGCGGCTATTCCGGCAGCCTCCGACGCCATATTTTTAGTCCATCCGACTCGATTTCTCGATCCGAGTTCGACGGTATAGGTTTCGGGACTTTTTGAGGGGTTTAGCTTGGAGAGTGGGGTGCACTCTCTATGTTAAGAAAGAAAAATGTTTTTATAAAAACTAGATTTTTTTTCTATGTTATTTATTTATTTTTCCAAATCTAGGAACGGGAGAGAACCCGACCACCTCCGAAGGGTAATTTCGTCCTTTTTGCTTCTTGGATACGAGGTAGGGTCTCTAACTTTTTCCCAATGATTAGACTATATCACTGTTAATCTTGGTGTGTATATATAATATTAAATATGAATATCCTGTTGTTTTTTCTTGGTGTGTATCGTTAGGTGAATGCTAATGTTGTTTTATGAATGTTTATCGAATATTATATGATGTTTGATGAATATTACTATCCATGTGAATAAATTTGAAATATTATTGTTTTTATTTGAATTGTCATCATTCCACAAACGTTTGAGCTGCATTTACATATGGATCATAAATACAGTTGTGTTGGGTCTGTGTGTAGTTTAAGGTATATCTAAAGGGTGGGAGAAGACTTTAGATATACCAGGAAAAAATATGGAATATATTCGGGTGATGGGAGCAGAGCTTGAATATATTGAGGTGATGGGAGCAGGGCCTCTAACGAAAAGTGAAATTTGAGAAATTTGTAAACAAAATGAACTTGGGGTAAGGGATGGATGGGCACTAATTTGTATTTTAGGGTATTCGGAGCCACAGTGGTAAAATGCATGGTATGGGACATGCAGGCTTGATGGCCTAAAGTGGAAATTAGTGGGTTTAGAAGGGAGTGAGTTCATGACATCATCGCATATGCATAACTTATTTATCTTGTAATTGTGTAATGCATGCCACTTTGGTTAGCGGTGATAGCTGGCTTTGAAGGGGGGGAATGTTACAGTACTCTACTGGGCATTAAAATGCTCACACCCTAATAGATGTTGCAGGTTTCTATGCAAATCCCGAGGAAGGAGAAGTTCCACCAGAGGACTAGATCAGTGTTGTTAGATACTGTTTGTAAAATTATTAAGGAATAAATTGTGTGGAGTATTACTGTAGTATGTGTGTAACTAACTTTGAGCTACTGTGACTCTGACTTTGTACTTATTAAAATAAGTTTGTAATATTATTGGCTCTATTTCTATCATATCATAGTTATCGGAGTTTTTTTTTTTAATAACTATGGTATGATTCATGCCTTAATTCGGAGATAGTCCCTATTTTCGAATCGGGGTGTGACAAGTTAGCTGGACCTTTATTTGGACTTTAAAGGCTCCCCCTAAGATTAAATATTTTCTTTGGTTACTCCATCAAGATTGGCTATTAACTAATGAACAAAGAGTCAGGCGAAAGATGATTCTGCATGCAAATTGTGACATTTGTGGTGCCCCTGTGGAGAATGTGGATCATATTGTCAGGAATTGTTTAATGGCTCCTCTTGTTTGGCGCCAATCCTCCTTGCCTGTAAGTGAACTTGTTGCAGGATCACAACTTGATTACTTAGGCTGGAAAAAATTTACACAACTACACCTTAATGGGCTATGGGGTTGTGTGGTCTACTTTGTTTGCTTTCACATGCTGGTTCCTTTGGAAATGGAGGAACAAGAAGATTTTTGATACTGGGTTTATCTTCCCTCCCAATCCCAGTCACATAATTCTTTTGGCTATTGCAGATTGGCAACATGCCAACACTGATCTTGCTCATAAACCCATCCGCTCCCTAGCCACTCTATCCTGGCAGTACCCTGCTGCAGGAGTGTGTAAATTAATACTGATGGTTGCCGGAATGGAGAGACTGGTTGTATTGCTGCTGGTGGTGTTCCTAGATCAAGCTCTGGGATGTGGGTTAAAGAGTTTGCTGCTAATATTGGTTATGGTCAAGTATTAGATGCTGAGTTATGGGGTATTTACTATGGTCTCAAATCTGCTTGGGATATGGGCTGCAGTGATGTTGTGCTTGAATCTGACTTAGCCGTTGCAGTGCATCTTCTCAATAAAGCTGTGGATGCCCTCCACCCTCTTGCTACCTTGTTATGGGGCTGCTCTATTTATCATGTCTATCGTGAATGCAATATGGTGGCTGAAAGACTTGCTAACTTGGGCTCTTGCCTTGATTTGGGTCTATGTACCTTTCAAGTGCCTCCCGACAGTATTAGGTCCTCTATTATTGATGACCTACGTGGTCTCTGTAGGCCTTGGGCTGTAGTGTAGTATTTCCTTTTGGGCATGGCCCCGTCTTTTCACCCAAAAAAAAAAATGAATGAAAAAAAAGAAGAGAAATGTCTAAAGCCCAAACCGACTTTTGAGATAGGGCCTTATTTAAGGGCCTTAGATTAAGACCCTCACTATAGAATGACTCGTACGGTTGCATAGCTTGCACCGCACCATGACAAAATGGAGCAAGTGTACTGCATCAGGGCTATGAGTAATTATAGTGTGCTACCGTAGTACAATCATATGATATAATCATTCACGTATTATAATACAGGTGAATAATTATTGATGCTATCACGGTAAAGATGGTACATCAATCATTAATACTTAAACCTTTTTTTTATACAAACGATATAAGGGGAGGTGGGAATCGAACCTAGGTCCTTGGGTGCAAAGGTAAATGATGTTAATCACTTGAGCTACAAGCCCCTTGCATTAATACTTAAACTTTTAAAAATAATAACCATAATTTCTAAATTAAATTGGGTGTAGATATATTAAAAGATAAATTTAGATTTTTTTTTTTTTTTTGAGTGGTAGATGAGGAATGGAGGTGAACATAATAGGATTTTTGGTAGGGACAAAAACCAAGAGAGAAACTACATTTACTTGACGCAACCAGATACGTGACATAAGAAATTGTTGTTAATAGGAGTTAAATTAAATTTTTTTTAAAGAAAACTTAAAATTTCTTATAAAATTTGATACAAACTGAATATAGTAAACATAAAAACCCTGGCCAATAGACTTATGAAACCCTAGGATTTGTGAAGTTTGATTGAAGAAGCAAAATTATCATGATATATATAGTCTCTTTCCATTGAGTAGCCTTAAAATAAATTTATTTGAGGGACACATTGTACGGTCCGATACAAATTTTATTTCAACAATCTGAACCGTCTATATTTATTAAGTCAGTATTCAATGATCATCCTTGCAAAAAGTTAGCAAAATTGGAAACCATTAAGACATGCAGTTGTGATTAGCAAAATCTACAATTCTCGTGGTTCAAGAAAACACTATAATAAACTTATTTGAGGAATTTCTTAACTGAAACTCTTTTCCTTTTCAAGAAATAAAAAATTATTTTACCTTGTTCTAATGGATGGAAGGTTCTTGAATGGTGGAAAGGAGTCAAATAGGAAACAAATATGAGTAGTTGAAACGTAATCCAAATGGGAGTTGGGGGCATGCTTATAAAACAAACACAGAAGTTGAAGCGTAGAAGGATCAGGACTAACTTGCATTCTGTTTGTACCATATTTGAAAATGGGCCAAAAATAGTTTAATTCTCGGAAAAGATTTATTAAGCCTAGGCCCAATATCTTTCCTTTAGAAAAGACAAAAAGAACTTTTTGATTTTGGGCCAACAGTGGGTAAAAACTTCGTAGAAGCCCACAGTGCTAAAGACCCCTAACTTTGGTCCACACTAAAAATTAAGAAACTTGGTAACCGTTGCATATAAACCCACGTGAGGGTCTAAAGAAGGATTATCACCATTAATGGCAACTTGACCGCCTTCTCTCCCAACAAGAAAAGCGAGCTGAATAATAGCCAGTAGAACCGAAAGAAACCGATTACCAACTAGATTTCCAGTAACAAAGGACTCAAGTCAGAAAAGCATCCCTTATGACTAGCAGTTTTGTCCAAGATATTCCATCCTCTCACCTATAAACCGGCTTAGGAAGATAGACCAACAACTGACTTTGGATAGCAGCCAAATATCCTCTTACAACCTTCATCATTAGGAATTCTTGCCTATAAATATAGAGGCTCAGCAACAGCAAAAGAGGACCCTCTCTCCAAAAACCAGACACAACGCCTTGAAAACCCTTGAAAAAACTAAAGATCTTTTCAAATACCCTACTTAATATTCAGATGACCAGTTGACCACTTCTGCGTTTATCTTTTGTCGCTCTGCCATCTTTATGATATGATTTCTTTTAAACAATCAGTTTGAATTGTTATGTACATACTTATTACTCAAATTGGATAGAGAAATCTCCAGCTTTCCTATATTGTAATTGGTGTTTGAAATTAGCTAAATGGAGAAATCTTGGCCTCTTATCTTTATTTGCTATCAAGCTAAAATTGGGTAGAGAGGTCTTAACATCTAAAACCTCCCCACTCTTTGAAAATTGTCTTAACCATTTTGTTGAATATATGCTATTTAGCTGCTTTATATACTCTTGTAGAATAATTTATTTTCCCTCCTTTGTATTATTTAAACCTATTATTCGGACCCAAGATAAAGGTCTAGGCTCGAATAGGGCTCTATCAATCCGAAAGTAAGGGTTCGTTCAGGCCCGAACTATATCGTTGGGCCCGAATCGACTGAACTCTTGACCCAATCTAGGGTCATCTCGGATTTAAGTTATGTTTTTGAACCCAAATAGGGTAACATTAACCACAACGCTGGTCTCCCTCTTGTTTGATCAGGTACTGTTCGTATCTATTGAACTAACAACACACAATTGAAAGAATATTGAAGTCCTCTTAATTGAGGCATAGAAAAGAATTTTTCCAAGTCAGTATACCCTCCTTGGAGCACAATTGTAACATCCCACATCGACCAACGGAGAGGGGGTGATGTGCCTTATATGTACATGCCCGCCTCCATCTAGCATGAGGCCTTTTGGGAGCTCACTGGCTTCGGAGTCATGGGAACTCCGAAGTTAAGCGAGTTGGGGCTAGAGCAATCCCAGGATGGGTGACCCACTGGGAAGTTGCTCGTGAGTTCCCAAAAACAAAACCGTGAGGACAGAGAGGGGGGGCCCAAAGCGGACAATATCATGCTACGGCGAAGCCGATCCGGGATGTGACAATTTGGTATCAGAGCCACTTTGCCGTGTGGTGCGAGTGTGCCAACAAAGATGTCGGGCCCCTAAGGGGGTGGATTGTAACATCCCACATCGACCAACGGAGAGGGGGTGATGCGCCTTATATGTACATGCCTGCCTCCATCTAGCACGAGGCCTTTTGGGAGCTCACTGGCTTTGGAGTCATGGGAACTCCGAAGTTAAGCGAGTTGGGGCTAGAGCAATCCCAGGACGGGTGACCCACTGGGAAGTTGCTCGTGAGTTCCTAGAAACAAAACCGTGAGGGCAGAGAGGGGGGCCCAAAGCGGACAATATCGTGCTACGGCGGAGCGGATCCGGGATGTGACAACAATGGCTTGAGTAGAAGTCCAGAACAAGTGCGAATCCAACAAATCGATATCCTACACTGCATATACCAGATCTATTGGGCTGGTCTCATACCCAATAGTGGCATGCCTACGCAATCCATGATCAGCACAAAAGAAACAAATCATCTGGGTCCAGAACAAGCTTGCCCGTTCTTGTCAACCTGATCCAACTTCCAATTTTGTTTAAAAGTTGAAAGAATCCCTTCGCAGGCCAGAAATCGAATTGGGGCATTGGTGTTGACCCGACGACCTTTCCGCTCTCCATAACAGCTCGACTCAGAACAACCAGAGTGTCAGAAAAAAGGACCAACATATTTTTGGCACGCCCAGTGGGACTTTCATTTATGCATGGTGCGGAAAACTAGAAAGAAAGTCTATATGGCAGATTCCACTCTAATCCCCAATGAAAGGAATAAAGGAGTAGCAGATGCAGAGTCGCTGGAATTCTCTTCGGAGGATCCTTTCGATCAATTTGAGAAAACCATGAAGGAAGGTTTCCGAGCAGTAGCTGAAAGCATGAATCAGATGTCCCAGAATATCACCCAAAGTTTCGAAAAGGGACACATGAATACAACCTTGCAAGGAAACGAAACGAGGGCATATTTTACACAATTTTTTGAGCAAGTCATGCAAGCTGCTCAAGAAGAAAAAACGCTATGGGATGAAGATACGACGTCAGGAACTACGAAAGCGTCCATGGGAGTGACAAAATACTCACCAAGCCAAACAAGTGGCCATGCTAATTCTTCATCCCCAAAACTTTTGGTCGGGAGTTCATTTGAGATGCCTTTACCAGCTATTCAAACAGTCAGTGATATAGCTTTTCCTCCAGTTGCGACAATTATAGCTAGCACAGCCGGAGAGCCAGGAAATCATCAACTTGTGCCTTTTGGAACCCTTCCAAAATATCAGGCACTAAAAACCGGTAAAGCTGCGCTACCTCCAGAACCCACAGGAAGAAACATACTTGCTAAGATGTGGCAATAACCTGTAGGCTTTAACGTTCATATTGCCCATAATAATGACCATAATGGGGGCAACGAACAGGGCATGAGGAATAAAGCATGATTACCTAAACATGTCCAAGATTTAGATGACGAGGATGAAGCGAGACAAGAACCTCCACCCATCGCCATTGGCCTTATCCCAATAATCAACTTGAATCTTGCGATACAAAACGAAATTGAAGGCCTCATGCAACTTGTCCTCAATGGTCAAGCTGGGGCAAGGAGACTGGCTCAACCCACTTATCAGAAGCCATATCCTGCTTATATTGATGACTTACCTTTCCCGAGGGGTTTTAAAGTGCGGAGCTTTAATTTGTTCAACGTATAGGATTTGTATGTGTCAGCTTTAGAACACATAGGGCGTTTCTCAGTACATTGTGTGGCCATTGAAGCTCACCCTCTGTTGAAATTATGACTGTTTGGTAGTTCACTATCGGGCCAAGCTTTCACCTGGTACTCAAATTTGAGTCCAAACTCTATCCAAGGATGAAATGTGATGGAATGAGCTGTCAATGATCAGTATTATAGGCCCGAGCTTGAAGTCACCATCAACCATCTTACTGATGTGAAACAAGGGGATCATGAGATAGTGCCATATTTCACTGCACGATTTAAAAAGCTCAAAATGAAATGCAAGATTCCCATGGAAGATAAACATTTCATCAAAATGGCGCAGAACGCTCTCAGGCTTTCCTTTAGGAAAAAATTCGACGATCTGAAGTTCGTAGACCTGCAAGATGTGGCACAACGGGCTGGGAAATATAAACTATTATTAAAAGAAGAAATGCAGAGAAAGAATAATTCCAAGCCTACTTATTTCAAGAATCTGATCCACTAGGTCAAAATAGTGGAAGAATCTGATGAAGAAAGCAGGGAAAATCTACGTCCTGAAGTATCGGTAGCTGAAATTATTAAATCCAAGCCCCTATTACTTGTAAATAGGGCTAGCAATGGGTCGTGTCGTGTCGGGATAATAAACGTGTCAAGAATGCTCAACCCAAACTCGACCCATTTAATAATCGTGTCGTGTCGGGTTTGGGTCGCCTTAAACAGGTTATTAAATAGGTTACCTGGTTAATAACCTGTTTAATAAAAGTGGTAGCAACTAATAAAGCAACATCACCATGTACAAAGAACTATAAACTTTGACTACCCGTGATTAAATTTCATAAATAATAACATGGATGTTACAAAACTCACAACTGAAAAAATTTAAAGATAAAAAATAGAGAGAGGAGAGAAAATATAAGGAAAAGAAAGAAAAAGAGAGAGAGAGAGAGAGAGAGAGAGAGATAGGAGAGAAGAGAGGAGGAAAAGAAAGAAAAAGAGAGAGAGAGAGAGAGAGAGAGAGAGATAGGAGAGAAGAGAGGAGGAAAAGAAAGAAAAAGAGAGAGAGAGAAGAGAGAAGAAAAAGAAAGAAAGAAAAAAGAGAGGATGCAAGGGGTTTTGAACCCATGTCCTCCTTCTTTAAGACCCAAGAGCTTACCAACACTCCACCAGGGTCCTTGTATTATAAGGGAATAATTAATTAATTTAATGGTTACGATTCCAGTTCCAGCTAACAAACATGGATTTTAAAAACAAAATTCATATGCAAACATGTATAATAATCAATAAATTTAAACAATCCAAAGATAATGAAAAAAATCAAACACCATAACAAATATTGATTTTAAAAAACGAAATTCATATGCAAACATGTATAATCAATAAATCCAAAGATAACAAAATAATCAAACATCATAACTAACATTGATTTTGAAAAATAAAATTCATATGCAAACAAGTTTGCAAAAGAAAAAGAAAAAGAAAACACCATTCCCAAACTTAAACAAAAGAAAAGAAAAGAAAAAGTTTGCAAAAGAGGTGGCTTCCTTGAAAGCTCAGGTGGCAGACTTGCATGATGCCTCACGTGTCTCAAAATGTGAAAAAGAAACATGTGATCCATAAATCGATGTATGCATTAGCAAGCTTATGTATGTAATCACATGTTATGAAATGAAATAAGCATTGAAGCCAAGATTCTGAGGATGCAATCGATTTTGGTTTGGAGCTTATTTGTGCTTATTTTGATTAAGCTGAGTACTTATTTGTTTTTGTGAGATTGATATGAACATAAACTTTGTAAGATGATGAAGCTTTCAATTTAAACTTTTTAATGATTATATTATTTGTTGTTTATTGGGTTTTTTTTAAAATGAATTGAGGCGATTTTTTATGATTATACTAGAGAGAAGAGAGAAGGAAAAGAAAGAAAAAAGAGAGAGATACAGAAAAGAAAGAAAAATAAAAGAGATAGAAAAAAAAAAGAAACATTATAAAATTTTTCTTCATTTTTTCACGGGTTGGAAGGAAACCCCTTGTGTGTGTGCTGAAGTCTATATTTTTCTTCATTTTTTCACGGGTTGGCAGGTATTACACGGGTTGAAAAAACCCGTGACACGACCCATTTAATAAAAGGGTTAAACATGTATTTTAGCGGGTTGACCCGCAACCCACCCGTTTATAAACGGGTCAGTAACGAGTTGACCCGAAAATTACCCAATTATTAATCGTGCGGGTTCAGGTCGTGTTTTCTCCGTGCAGATTTCGAGTCGTGTAACGGGTCCTATAGGAAATTGCCACCCCTACTTGTAAAGCAGTAACAAGGCCAAACAAATAACAAAGAAGCAACCCTCCTCCTACTGGAGGATTTGTCCCTTACAAACAGAAACATAAGTCATATTCCTTCGACCTATCCAAGGCCGAAAGTATCTTTGACGAACTGTTAAGGAACAAGGTGATCAAGTTCGATGAAAAGCATGTGTTCCCCAAACAAGAAGAAGTGAAAGGCAAAGTATACTGTAAGTGGCACAGTTCTTTCTCTCATGTTATGAATAACTGTGTATAGTTTAGGGATATCATTCAAGATCTAATAATCAAGGTGTAAGATCCTTCTGGATAAGCCACCGCTATGCGGATCGACAATGAATCCTTTCCCACACATATGATTGGAGTCAACTGGCCCGAAAGGCAGAACAAAAGAAAGATCACCACAGATGTTGGCGAAAAAAGGGCCAGAAAGGTCACATTAAAGACACTAGACAAACCAAAAGCAACCATCACAGCAAGAATTGTGATGTGCGGCAAGTGCAAATGTGAATGCGAATTAGAAATACCAGTCGAAGGCGTAAAAATCGATGAACAATTGGTGAGACAGGAGGCTAATACGGGCCAATGTCTAAATAAACCAGTGCCCGAATCATACGGACCTTTTAGTCCGAAAAAAGGTCCGAGAGGTTCATATGGTGTCTTTCAGAGAGTAGGTAAAAATTCTAAAAGTAAAGTCTTTGCTAAGAAAAGTTCTGAATCTATGAGATTAGAACATAGAGATAAATGGCGGATGAGGCTGACTCGGCCCGAATGCAGGGCGTCTTCCTTACAAATAAAGGAGTTACTCTGCCAGAATAAAGGTATCAAGGCTCAGATACTTCCTAGTCTGACCAATGCAAGGCTAGCAAACTCCGTCAAAACTACAATGATCCAAGACGGCAAGTGGTACCTAGTAGGGAAAGAGGGTAAGCCAGAAAGATAATTAACTAATACTCAGGCCCAAAAGATCAAGAGGCAATATGGGAAAGCCAGAAGAAATATGGAGAACCAGAGAGCCAGACTTGGCCTGAAGGCACTACCAACATATTCTGATTCCGAAGTGCAAGGTGAAAACCAGTCGACCGCGGGCTTCATCAAAACAGAAACTTCATCAGCATCTGTTAATCGATCAACTGCAGTGACCTTACTCGATCAATTTCAAACCACTCGAAAGAAGAATGAGCCGACTGAGCAAAAGTTCTCTCATAGGATGTACGGTGATCAGCAACGACCACATTCAAGTCCCAAAATGACGAGGATCGGAACAAGAAAGACTATTCTAAAGCAGCCAACTTTGGATGATACCAGATAAGCTCCTTCACCTAAAAATGAGGCGTTTATTATCCCAGTCCCATGGAACAACACAAAAATATGAATCATCCATTCTACTATGAAAGATGCGTACTTTCCCACCTAACTCAAGGCCAATAAAGCCCAACCTACAAGTCATAATGCCTCGGAAATTAGTTGAAGCCGAACTTTCTTTAGAGAAAGAAGCAGGTAATTTATCTGAAGAGGAAAATGACGATTGGTTGAAATATGAGCTTAATCATGAAGAATTCAAAGCCATTTTAGGCCTAAAAATCAAAGGCGACGACGTGTTGCATTCCTAAGAGGACACAAATTAATGTGCAAACAACCAATTAAAAATACCCGCAAGTGCACGAATCTAACGAAGTATAGATTATGTAAGTACGGGGTCGATCCCACGAAGAACTTGTCGGTTTCCTATAAGTTCTAGTTTGAGTACGTAAAGAACACTTAATTGACACACCACAAATGCACAAATGCAAAATGGAAACTAAAATAAGTAAAGAAATGTAAAAGAAATGAAACAACACAAGAAAACTAAAGAAAAACACAAACAGCATTTTCTATCACCATTTTATCACCTGTGAACAGTGCCATGAACAGTGAAGCGACCGGTCGTGAACAGTGATGACCGGTTGTTTTTTACAGAATCATTTTTCAAATTTTGACATGATGAGAGACCGGTCGTCAGGTAACAGCGACCGGTCGTTTTGCACAGAGTCGAAATTCTCTGCTTTTCAGTTTCGACCTCTGTCCAGTGTTTTACCTATAACTTTCCAACCGTTTGTCCAAAATTCACGTTCTTTATACGGTTGGATTCAGCACACAAAAACGA
>NW_018922287.1:0-19580 GCF_002207925.1 Prunus avium | reverse complement strand
CAATTCCGGATTTCCAGAGCTGTGGTAACATGCTGGATTGGTTGGATAGGCAATACTTGTCCAATGGAGCTCAAATTTGGATATGTTGTAGTTAACATCCATTCGAACAAGTCTCATGAAGATCATGACCTCATCCGAGCACCAGAGCATGTTGATCCCAGGCCAAAAAGTTGACCTACGAAAATGAACAAAAACAAAGTTTATAACCAATAATGCACTTTTAGCTCATTTTCATTCCAACCAAGGTAAAATCTAAGAAAACACAAAAAGGAAGTAAAAAGCTATAAAATGTCAAGAACTAACTCAAAATAGTGGGTGAATAACATGAAAAATCATGTGTAAAAATGAACCGAACACGACGCTACAAGAATAGAAGACAAGCAACCTAGTCATGTCCCAGCTCTAACTTTTGGTACCATAGAAATTGTACATGATGCAACACTTACAGGGCCAACAGTGGCAGCGATAAAACCAACGGTTCAGCAAGAACTCATGCAGTTAGATCAAGAAACATATGGTTCAGATAACCAGCCAATGGAGATCAAACCAAAATTAGATACACAACTTTTAGAATTAAAAGTCATGCCAGTTAACATGGTATACATACTCTCAGCCTCTTATAGGTCAAGAGAAGGCCAGCCAAGCAACATTGAAGGCGATAGTCTGATAGGAGATCGTCCAACCACATTGATTGGACTAGTAGAAGATTGTGACGAAAGACTCGATATCTTGCGAATCAGAGATTCGGGCCTGACCACAAGATGTGTAACCTCTTCGAAAAAAGATTTCCCTTAAGTATTCTTCACAAAACTAACCAGGTCAATGACCAAACATTTGAGACCATTGTTCATTTCTGCTAGAATCAATGGGGTACCCTTCAAGAAAGTATTGATTGATGGAGGAGCCATGATCAACATTCTTCCTTACATGAGAGCAGTCTTGAGCTGCTCCTCGCAAGGTCATTGCAAATACCTTGCACATCAGCGCATCCTCGGACTTGTAGAGAGTCATGACACTTTTGAAATGCTTCAAATGGCTCTCGTGATTGAAATCTCCTTTGAATGGCGTGGAAGCTGAAGTTATGAATCGCCTTGGCGGGTCCGCCTGCTCGATCTCGCTGGTGAAAGGAGAAGAGTTTAGTTGGTCACTTCTTTGCGTAGGACATCCTCCAAGTCTCCTCAAATCTTCAAGTCTCGAAGTCGGTCATTCACGAGCCTCTCAACGTCCTCTACTCGCAAGGCTTGCGGTTAACTTCGGTGTCTCCCATGACGCGGGCGTCGCTGATAGACCTCCTCATTAACTCTTGGGGTTGATCTCCTTGGCTATCCTGCTTGCACGCGTATTGGTGGACTGAGCTTGCGAGGGATTCCCTGTGGCTTGTTGCCAGGTACTAGCTCTGGCGGAGGGGGCCGATGAGCGTCTTTCTTCATGTACTTCTAGAGGAGGGTCGTGAGACTGATCTCCTTATGGGCCTACCTGTCACGCCCCGATTCGAAAATAGGGATTATCTCCGAATTAAGGCATGAATTATACCATAGTTATAAAAACAAACTCCCATAACTATGATTTGATAGAAATAGAGCCAATAATATTATAAACTTATTTAATAAATAAAAAGTCAAAGTCGTAGTAGCTCAAAGTTAGTTACACACACTAGAGTAATATCCCAACAATTTATTCCTTAATAATTTTACAAATAGTAACTAACAACATTGATCTAGTCCTCTGGTGGAACTTCTCCTTCCTCAGGATTTGCATTGAAACCTGCATCATCTATTAGGGTGTGAGCATTTTAATGCCCAGTAGAGTACTGTAACATCCTCCCCCTTAAAGCCAGCTATCACCGCTAACCAAAGTGGCATGCATTAAACAATTCCAAGATAAATGAGTTATGCATATGCGATGATGTCATGAACTCACTCCCTTCTAAACCCACTAATTCATACTTTAGGGCATCAAGCCTGCATGTCTCATACCATGCATTTTACCACTGTGACTCCAAATACCCTAAAATATAAATTAATAGTGCCTAGCAGTCCCTTACCCCTTGTTTATTTTGTTTGCGAATTTCTCAACTTTCACTTTTCATTAGAGGACCTACTCCTATCACCTCAATATATTCAAGCTCTGCTCTCGTCACCTGAATATATTCCACTTTTTTTCCTGATATATCTAAAGCCTTCTCCCATCCTTTAGATATACCTTAAACTACGCACAAACCCAACACAACTGTATTTATGATCCATATGTAATGCAGCTCAAACATTTGCGGAATGATAACAATTCAAATAAAAAATAATAATATTTCAAATTTAATCACAGCGATAGTAATATTCATCAAACATCATATAATATTCGATAAAAATTCATAAAACAATAACATTATAGCATTCACCTAACAATACTCACCAAGCAAAACAACAGGATATTCATATTTAGTATTATATATAAACACCAAGATTAAAAGTGATATAGTCTAATCATTGGGGAAAAAGTTAGAGACCCTACCTCGTGTCCAAGAAGCTAAAATGACGAAATTACCCTTTGGAGGTTGCTGGGTTCTCTCCTGTTCCTAGATTTGAAAAAATAAATAACATAAATGAAGTTAGAAAATCTAATTTTATAAAAACATTTTTCTCTCTTAACATGGAGAGTGCACCCCACTCTCCAAGCTAAACCCCTCAAAACGTCCCAAAACCTATACCATCGGACTCGGATCTATAAATCGAGTCGGAAGGACTAAAAATATGGTGTCGGAGGCAGCTAGAACACCCGCCACGCGCCGCCATGCGCCAGTGGGCTTGTTTCCGGTTACTGTTCATCATCTAAAAAAAAAATTCTAAACTTCCCCTGTTTTCCAGATTTAATCCCAGATTTTGTGAGGCATTTTGACTGACCAAACGTTAACGAAAATGAGAAAACTTGTAGTGGTTTTGAATCTTAATATCTCTAGTTTCTAACCCAGCAAACCACACTGAAAACGGAGCTAAAACGAAGGAGAAAACCAGCTCCAAAGTTGAGCTCGTGGCTGGTTTTCTGCAGAAAACATATTATTTTCCAAACTTTGCACATGTGTTTGACCTATCAAGACTCAACCAAATTTGACGAAACCAATTTTTTTTTGTTCCTTGCCATGTCTAGTTTAAAACCCAACAACTGGCTTCCTCAAACACCCAAACTATCGAGAGAAAAAGAGAGCCAAAGTGAGGCTCGTGGGCTGAAAATTTCCAGAAAATGACATTTTCCAGATTTGGTTCAAAGTTGTTTTCAACCATTCGAACACCCCAAGTTGTTCCTAAGGCTTCTAAAACTCTTCTAAACTTCATTCCTATCAATCGAACTCATCAAAAACTCAAAATGAAACAAAAATCAACAACACCCACACTTGAAAAATTGCTCTATCCACCCAACCCGAAAATAGAAGTTCAACCTCTTCCAATTCAATTCTCCTAACACTCATATGACTCAAATTATTCTTTAAGAGACTGAAATCACACAACCACAAGGTTAAAACCAAAATTTTCGAAATTGACTCACCTTAGAGATTCTTTTTTCTTCTCTTCCTCACCCCAAATTCTATCTCCTTCATCCTATCTTATCTTAGTTTATGAAATTAATACTCTTAGCCTAGACCTAGGTGAGTCATCTCCAATGGGTTTACAACTCATCCCAATTTGAGATCAAAACCAGATTTTTGAAGAGAATGTAAGAGGGAAGGGGGGAAGAATGAAGGGAAGAACAAAGGCTTCACTTACAAGTTGCTTTTCTTTTTCTTTTTCTTTTTTAAATTAAATTTATTTATAACTCATAATTAAGTTAAATATATATATTTTATTAATATATTTTTTTTAATCTTCTTTTTTTTTTCTTTCCTAGATGTTACACTACCCTTGCATGAATGCTTCCTTGAGGGCCCAAGCGAGCATGGACATCGGATTGCAGGCCCAACCTTTCGTGGACATTGGTCTGTAGACCTAGTCTCAAATGTAGGGTTGATCTACTTTGAGTAGAGCTCGCTGACGCTTGTGACATGCCAGCGTGCTGTTGTTCTCCTCCTCGCCTGCCTACGACCTCTCAAACTGCCTGCCGGTGGGCTTATTCATCCTTCTCTCTTCACAATAGGATCCAGGGCCAAGGTTTCGGACCACGTCGATCTGCTTGAGGAGCTGTCCAACCAAGTTGTTTTGGTTGTCTTCTCTTTGAGCCAGCTGGTCGACTCTAAGGTTGAGGTCCGCTTGACTGCTTAGATCTGGAGAAGAGAATCATGTGGAGCCCAATTGCATGCAGGCTAGGGTTTCATTTAAGGTATACGCGGGAGCATACGTCAAGTGTGGTGGCAAATGAGAAAATGGATGAAGGTGTTCCACAATAGGGCCAAGGTCGGTGGTGGTGCCAAGATGGCCGTGTCCCATGGCGGCAATGGGATTGTCGTGAGTAGTGGTGCAGCCATAGGTCACGGCAGTGTCGTGTGTTGTGGCATCATCGTGGAAGGTAGCGCCGGATCTAGCCATGATGGTTTACGGTAGCAAGGTTGTCCCGGCCATGGGGATGTGAGACTGCGAGGTGGACCCAACCACAAGGCCATGAGGCGGCGCGCTGGTTCTGGCTGCAAAGCCTTACAGCTACGGTGCGACTTCGACCATGGAGCTGTGAGGTGAAGGGCTTGGGCCCGTTACGGATTGTGTTTTCGCGGTTACCCTGCTTCTCGTGCGCATGCTTCCAACCATGGTTGTTTGGAAGGCTTCGATTGAGTTATGAATAGGAGGAAACAGATTCCTTCGATTATGAGCACGCGTTGAGTATAACTCGTGCTCTCAATGAAAGCACCAAAATGTTTGAGCAAAATTCCGCACGGGAAATATTCGCCTCTTGATTCTTCAAACCCTACAATCTCCTTCTCTTTCCTCCTCCTTGAACCCTGCAAAAAAGATTGGGGTTCATGGACCACACTCGGGGGGTATTGGCCAAAGGCCCTCCGATCCCTAGGTTAGTTCGATTGGATCTTAAAAAAGATACGAAAATAGCTGAAGTGGACGAAGTTTCCTCTCATGGGGAGAGCCGAGTGGCCAGAGTCTTGTGGGAAAGACGAGGGAGCGATAATTTTGACAGAGTTTTACTAAGGTTTTTTGAGTTACCTTGTGTGTTGAATGTAGCCATGTATTTACGGGGCTCTAGCCGTCTTAGGGTTTTTCAAAGAATAATTCCTATTTGGAAGGAATATATTTTTTTCCTTTAATGGAGAGATTGAGTCAATTAGGGATATGATAATATCCCATGATAATATCCCCAATTAAAGATAATATCCTTATTTTTTGTCCTAATTAATTGGCCAAATAAATAGGCTCAATTACTGACTTAGGTGATATTCTTCTTGTCCACGTGGCGCCTCATGATTGGAAGCTGGAATATTTGTTCCCACGTATACTACACTATAATTACATTATATTACACACAACTAGCCCTGATATGGTGCATGCAATGCACATGCTCCATTTTTAGCCCAAGTGCTGTGCAAGATGTGCAACCGTACAAGGGCTAGAACATTGCAAGTCGTTCCCCAGCCCATCCCCACTTTTGACTTGCTAGAAGAAGCTGTTGGCCCAACAGGCACTTGGGTTCGATGGACCTTGCTAGAAGTAGCGAGCGTTTGGCCCCAAAGAAATAAAAGGAGAACATTAAAATGGAAAATGACACTTGATCTCTATATCTCTTGCAAGAATTCTATAGTGAGGGCCTTATATGACCCTTAAGTGAGATTCTATCTCTTAACTGTTGGATCAAATTGGTTAGCTGTTGGATTAAATTAATTAGCATGATCCAACAATTAAGAGATATGACCTCACCTAAAGACCATATATAAGGCCCCCACTATAAAATGACTCGTATGTTTTAATGATAAATAATAATTAAGGATCCTTTACCGAAGGACCTTTGTTTGACACAAATTATAATATTGGTAAATTATGAATCATATTTATACCTTTTCTTGGCACTTGGACTTCCATACAGTACAATTTAGAATTATTCGATGCAACTTTTTTCGGTCAATTTATTCGATGCAACTTGGTTTAAAGTATGAGGAAATCTAAACAGTGTGAAGCAAAGCAATAATAAACGTCCTAAGCTAAGACTTGCCACCCCACAAAGGCAATGTTTGCTGCATTGTACAAAACTAGGCCTTTGAATTGAAAGCTGAAACCGACTTCTAATGGCATTTTCCATATCTTCGGCTTCTGAAAGGAGACAGACAGATGTGCTTGTTTTTTAATCAACACAACTTCAGCTTTCGGTTTGGAAATGTAATGTAAAGAAGAGTCGAGCTTCATGTAACCAGAAAAAAAAAAAAAAAACGAATCACAAATAGCTTGGTCATTTGATTATTATCATCGTCGTTTTTATTTGATCACATTCAATGATTTTCAATTAAATGTTTTTTTAGTTGAATTAAATAAAGAATTCAAAATTTGAAAAAGACTTATATCAATTACTCTCTGTTTAACATTTTCGGATCATTGGGGACTGGGGAGATTGTAATAAAAACTTTTTTCGTCATTAGAAAGAGAAGCGTTAGTAGGTATGAATGAAGACTTGAAAAAAAAAAAATTCATATTGGTGAAATAAAATTCGTATGAGTCTCAATTATTGCTGCTTCGAAAGGATTGACGCCTACTACTTGACATCTACTTGCATGGGGCTTGGTTTGTCATCCATTTCTCCATGGTTGGCTTCAATCTTCACGTGGGTTGCAGTTCAGTCTACACGTTAAGCATAGAAAGCAAAACAAAAAGCCATGGCTCATAGAAACTCCACATGGAAAGATGTGCTACCATTGCAAGTCCATGTCAAAATACTTGGTCGATGATGTAGCTCTTTGTGGTAAATACCAATCTGATTTGATTATGCTAAAGTATGTAGTCATCTTTTCTAACATTTTGAAAGTATTGCTTCATTGAAAACAAGGGTTTGAATACATACAAAATTGTAATGCATAATGATTTTAGGAAAATTTTGAATGTGAATGTGGAACCTACCTGATACTATAGATTGGCAATTACACATGAATATTTCGCATATTGCCCTATGTGTCACTTTTAGACAACTGGCACATTTGGAATCCAAAGTTTGGATTGGGACTAACACGTAAAATTACTAATTGTCATTGACAAATGTCATTATTGGATTGAATTTGACAAGACAATTTATAACAATTATAGGTCCAAATATTAATGTTTTTTTTTTCACCCAAACAAAAATTATTAATGTTTTTTTTATACGGTTGATATGATATTCACAAAATACGTTTACAACAAACTAATACACCCACAATAAAGCTACACCACCACCACTACAATAATATTACACACAACTAGGTATTGAATTCATCCCAAACATATATCATCCTCGTCATAAATTATGTATTATTTTTCTCTAAAAAAAATATAATTCCCTAATTGGGCCGGCCAGTTGGACAAAATTATCTCATCCTGGCCCGCCAAAAAATATGAGCTGGACTGTGCCGGACCTTACATAACAGGCTATATTCTCGTCGTGCTCAGTCCGGCCCGGTACGTTTGACACCTCTAACCCTATAAAAATGAAAAGAGAACATGTCCAAGAGGAAAGAGGGGATGTCCAATGCCATGTCCAACGCAAGAAAGCAAGCCCAATCTAAGTAGAGCCCAAAAGAGTACGTATGTCCAAACAGTTGCCGTCATGAAGGCTTCATGACTTTCCTAAGTCCCTTCAATACTCTCCAATCCTTCTTTCTATAAATACCCTCACATCCCCTTCCTCTCCTATTAAGATCTTTCAGCTCACCCAAACAAGGGGAGAAAGAAACAACAAAGGAAAACTCTCATCCTCTAAACTTTCCCATCTCACCATTTCCCCGAGAAAATACTGTAATCTTATAGAGAAATGTCCGATGCGTATTGCTCCGACTGCAAGCGCCAGACGGAGGTGGTTTTCGATCACTCGGCGGGAGACACGGTGTGCTCTGAGTGTGGATTAGTGTTGGAATCTCATTCCATCGACGAGACCTCAGAGTGGCGTACCTTCGCGAACGAGTCCGGCGATAACGACCCGGTCCGTGTTGGTGGGCCCACCAACCCACTATTGGCCGATGGCGGGTTGTCCACCGTCATAGCCAAGCCTAATGGGGCATCTGGTGAGTTCTTATCTTCGTCGTTGGGGCGGTGGCAGAACCGTGGGTCGAATCCGGATCGGGGCTTGATTCTGGCATTCAAAACCATCGCCACCATGTCTGATAGGTATGTGCTTGTTGCTGCGATATTGGGGGAAGGTATTTTGGTTCCTAGAAAAATCCGAGGTTTCTGGTATTTTTAGGTTTTGTAACTGGATTTTGGGTTTCCTTTGAGGGTTGAAGTTGGATGAGAAGGATGTTGATTGGTAATGGGAAAGTAGAAATGGCAGAGGTTTGTGGTAGTTTAAGGTTTTGTAACTGGATTTCGGTTTCGTTTGAGGGTTGAATTTGGAAATTTGGATGAGGAGGATGCTGATTGGTAATGGGAAAGTAGAAATGAAAATTGAAAATCCAAAGCTGAACATCTAATTAGCTTGGGTTGGGAAATTTTTATTACAATTTGAAACCATAACTGTTAATCAACTTTTCAAGATTAAATTTGGAATTTGGTTTAAAATCAAATGAGATTATTGCCGATCATCATGTAATTTCATGAATCTAAGTTGATAGATATATGAGATATATGTGGAGATTGAAATATTAATCTCAGGTATACTGTAATCAACTGCATTGGGCAAATTGTAATTATTAAGCTTTCTAGTTTTTTCAAAACAACTAAACTATTAAGTTCAATCCTACATATATTAGAGTAGAGTAGGATATTCAAATATCAGTATTTTTAACACTCATAGGTGATTGGTTTTCGTTACACTTTTTCATCTGTCAAAATCTTGCTTCTTCCCTATTGTAATGTGTGATGATATTTATATAGTATTAGTATCAAAAGTTATTCACATGATGTGTTAAATTTCTCTTACGATGAGATTATTTGTAAACTACTATAAAGAAAAATAGCTGATGTTGTAACATTGTATTTCAGGTTGGGCCTTGTTGCAACCATCAAGGTATGCTATTTGCGTACTATGAACATTTATTCGTGGGGACCATTAATAGTTCTAGGACACTCATATGCCTACCAAATTCATGCATAAAATTTTAGCGACCCGTTATTGTGGGTACATTTAAGGTCAAAGAAAAGCTATGTCCGTTATTTTATTTTGTGATTGTGTGATACAAATGAAATATGGCTGTTATAGTATAAGAGAATAAAAGTTACTATAAATTCAGTTCTGAATATTTGTTGAAGTATACCCTAAAACTTTGTCTATGGCCTTGCACTACATAATTATACTTGCAGGGGATAATAAGCATTATTTCTTAGAAAATTCTAAGTAGCACCAGACCACTACTACACATTTTCATTTTATAGTATATTGCTTCTACAAGTATCCTTGATAAATTAATTAAATAATTGAAAAACAGTAGTGGCTTCAAGTGAAAACCCTGAGTCTATTTATTGATTACTTTTTCAACATAATACTTTTCCAGGGAAAACATTTCAGAGGAACTTTTCTACTATGCCTGTCTTGTTTGATTCAACTGTTTCGTTCACTTATATCTGAGTTGAAGATAAATTTTCCTTTTTTAATTGAGACTAGCGGTATATGGATAAAAGTGTGGACAATCAGTAGATCATTTTACTTCTACAAGGTTTGGCGTCTTGCGGTTTCTGGATACTGGTCTTTTTCCATTTTGGTGCTGATTGGGTGAATACTGATTTGGTGATCTTGTTGGATTATAAAATTTGATAAAGAATAGGCTTTAGTTGCTTCTGTAGCTGTTCCATCTTGCTTTGATGTGGCACGTTTGGCTTGAGAGGAACATTATAAAAGTCGAGTGGGATGGCTTATCCTTGAGACTTGATTCAGGGTTTTTATTTATTTTCTAATTTTGAGAGAGACAGAGAGAGTGCATTATCTTCACATCACAGCGAAACTTGTATTAACGTATCTGCTGCAATTAGGAGTGTGATAACAAGTTGTGAATTCACATTGTTTGTGCTGATTTTTATGTTTTTGCATCATGTAGTTGATAATTATTTTAGCAAAATACTTCTGGTAAAATCTTGAAAAGTATATATTCTTTTTTATGTACAGGAATCTTAAGCACTTCTTGTAGTTTGTGTTGTTACTTTTAGTTGGTTGTAGAAGGTTATGATTGTACCTTGGTGGACTGTTTGTTCATTACTATTGCATTGTTGTTTAGTTTAGATTAATAAAATCTTCTGTTTCCTTCTTAAAAACTAATAAAGGGGTTCTTAAGAACTTATATTCATAGCTTGCTATTTCATGGGATTTGAGTATTAGATGATGAGGCTTTTATGTTTTGATTTGAAGGATCGGGCTAATGAGATATATAAGAGGGTGGAAGATCAGAAATCTAGTAGAGGAAGAAATCAGGATGCATTATTGGCTGCTTGCCTATACATTGCTTGTCGACAAGAAGACAAGCCACGCACTGTAAAGGGTACAGTTTATGACTTTTTTAACATCTGGATGCTTCCTGAATTACTTTGCCTTTGTGTATGAGCTTCCCTGAACCTGTGGATTTCAAATAGAAATTTGCTCTGTCGCCAATGGAGCCTCAAAGAAGGAAATTGGCCGAGCAAAAGAATATATAGTGAAACAACTGGGACTAGAGAAGGGTCAGTCAGTGGAGATGGGAACAATACATGCTGGGGACTTTATGGTGAGCTACATATATAGGCATAAATTCTTAGTTACTTTTTTCCTAGTTTGTAGTTTCCACTGACTTAATAGCAACTTAACTGCAGAGGCGCTTCTGTTCCAATCTTGGAATGAATAATCAGGCAGTCAAAGCTGCCCAAGAAGCTGTGCAAAAGTCGGAAGAATTTGATATAAGGTAGTTCCTTTTGTTATGCATTATGCTGAAAATAATGTATATTTTCATGATTGCATATTTGCACGACTGATTTTACCTTTCTTATTGTGTATACTGTCATCATGGCCCCATAGATTCATTTGCACCATTTATCAATTTCCACAGATTCTTTTTTTTCCCCCTCATCATCACAGATTGTGTCATTTATCTCATAGGATGTCAGGTGTTTGGAAAAGATAAGGATGGACCCAGAAATATTGTAAAACGTAACATGATCAAAATAGCTGATTTGAATTGTTTATGTTTAAACATTCATTGTGGAGGCCAATGGCAAGGCATCATAAAGGATTGACTGATATAAGGTGAAGTACTATGTAGAGGGGCAAATTGGACTAATAAACAAAATGATCTTGTGCAATCCTGTGTTCAACTATTCAAACAGCCCTAAATGACTTAAGGAATGCCCAATCTCTCTTCAAATATTAGCCATCTTTGGGTGAGCTTGGCAGTCTGTTTTTTTTGGGTCAATCTCTTGGCAATCTGTTTAAACGAGACTCTCTTTTTCTTTTTTCTTTTTTCCTTTTTCCTTTTTCTACTTCACCTTATCAATTTTGACATGAGCCCTAAGAATTGATCAGAACCACTTTTTGTTTTATTCATTTTCCTGCACTTCTGTTTCGGACAGTGATGGGGAATCACAGGATATAATGAAAAGTTTATCGTAATGGTTTTGATTCCTTAACATTAGATATAATGGTCACAAATGGCATTCCCTGGTTCCATTTGAAGAAGTTAATATCTGAATTCTGCTGCCTTAAGTTAATATCTGATTCATACATTTGTTGTCTTGATAGATTCTTTATCTTGAGATCGGTCCTTGAATTATGATGAACTTTATAGTACTTGCTTTTGATGATGGCCTGTTTCTTTTTTACCTCTCAATTCCAGGAGGAGCCCTATATCGATAGCAGCAGCAGTTATTTATATTATCACTCAGCTTTCAGACGATAAGAAGCCTCTCAAAGGTTCAGTATCATCCTCCCTCTTAGAAACTAATTGAAAAATGTAGTTGAAAGCTTGTGAACTGAACATATGGCCTGCATCACCTGTAATTTAATGGGTTTATTGGTAGATCCAAGACTTGATTGGTTTCACATCACCCGTAATTTTTATGGTTTTCTAACAAGTGCTGAGCTGATTTAAGTAATGGTCACTGTGAGTGCAGATATCTCAGTTGCTACAGGAGTAGCAGAAGGAACAATCAGAAACTCATACAAAGACCTTTATCCCCATGTATCGAAGATAATACCCAACTGGTATGCAAAGGAGGAGGATCTCAAGAATCTTTGCAGCCCTTGAAATGTAGGCCGAGCGGATTCATCAAGAACAACGAGGAATGTGAATTCTACTGGAGCGCTTTTTCTTGGGTTGTATTTTAACCGTCCAATGTATGAACAATGCAGAAGGCTTAAATTGTTTTGAGAATTCTTTTTCATAGTAAATTACTAAATTATATCCTTCAATTGACACAATTGAGATATATGCTTGAAATAGCATGTTTTCTGACTTTTTTTTTCAATTCAAAATAAACTTTCACCTATTATCTGCCTGAAATTGCGATCATTTTAGATTCTATTTAAATTTTGATAAAATTCCAAAACCGTTCAATGAAACTGTGGCCATTGCAAATGAATTGGATATTCCAAGTGGAGGAATATTTGAGGCTAAAAGATCTATTTTCAAATCCGCTGAAATTCGTGCAAGGTTAATGAGAGCCCAGTGTGTTGTGTTGGAGCACATTCTTAAGCTTTGATTAGGAAGAGAATAAAGGAAGCATATGAGTAGCGTGACGTGGAGGTTTGTGACTCAACTCTTCTGTGCAGCATTAACCAAATTATATCCCGATTTGCATAGCATGTTGTCTTCAAATTAAGTCTCACGTTCTACTAGTGTTCCTTTCCGTTAACTCTGCCTATTTTTCCGTCAAAATTCATCTTCTCTTACATCGAGTTGAACCATTTTTCGATGAACTGAAATTAGTCATTGGATGCTCATGGTCCTTCGGTCTTGATTCACGAATTTGGTTGTCAATGAGGTCAATTTGGTAACCGAACCATATCCACTCTAAGAGCACTTCAACCGCTGCAGTTTGGCCCTGGCAGGAGGGTGCCCAAGCCCTATGTTGCGCTTCCAGCGGGCTTTAGCAGCTCGAGTAAGAGGTGGGTTTTAAATTTTTTTTACCGTTGTCTTGGGTTGTCTGATCGTTATTTGTCCTCCAATCCAACAGTTGCCATTTTTTTATAATAAAAAAATTGTAAATTTTTTTTTCTATAAATACCTACCAATATTCTTCACTTTCCATACCAAATCTTCATACATTTTCTTCTCCTTCCAATATTATTCACTTTCCACACCAAATTTTCTTCACTTTCCAAATTTCATTTGTGTTGAAATACAAATGACATCTTCCATCGAGGGCATGGACAACCATGTAATATGTTTTGTTATGTCAGTGTTGGGTCCAAGTTGGTCATTGCCCAATCACGGGCAATGAGATGAAGTTCTTTTATATGTGGAGAAAAATTTACCAAATTTTGTGAAAGATCGGGCCACTCGTATGGAAATGGCATTGGCTAGTAGGTGGAAAATTTTGAATAAAGAGTTGGGGAAATGGAGAGATGTGTTGGCCAAAGCGAGGGACAACATTCGAAGAGGAGAAAATCTTGGCAACGAGGTAAATTATTTGTAATTGCTGTTTTATTAAATTTAATGTCCTATTTTTTTCAATTTTTCTTGCATTTTCAATATTTTTTTAATAGATTATGAAAGCACAAATGTGGCTCAGTGCCATTGGCCAGGGCAAAAAATCTTCAACAATCACCAATGTTGGGAGGTGATGAAAAATTGTTTGAGATTCAAAATTATTCCCACGGGTCTGACTGTTGTGTTGAATGAGATGTTGCTTCACAATTCAACGGCATCGAATTCATCTTTGGATTCCTCGATGAATCAAGACTTACCAATCCAAAAGGAGCCGAGGTTTATTGGGAGAAAGGCGGTGAAGGCCAACAGAGAGAGTAATTACACCAATGATATTGCAAAATTTTTGGAGCAAAATTGCTCTGAACAACACAATGAGAATTGAGAGAGACATGAAAAGAGATGCAGATGAGAAAGCAATGTATGAAGAATTTTCAAGAGAAAGGAAGTATGCACACAAACAAGACATGGAGAAGAAGGATTGGGAAACCATGGCCATGGATACGAGCCACATGTCCCCTAAAACAAAGTCATTTTGGAAGCTAAAATGAAGGGATGTTATGAGAAGAAGGCTTTTCCGTGACGATACCTAGCAATACCGATTGGTTAAATGATGAAAACCATTAGGTTGCATTGCTTGTCTTTTATTTAATTAGTTGTATTGCTTGTCTTTTATTTAACTTGTTGTATTGCTTGTCTTTTATTAAATGAGTTGTATTTCTTAATTAGTTGTATTGCTTTTCTTTTATTGAATAAAGAAAGCATTCAATAATATAGCTATTTATTTAACACATTTCTTTATTTTATAATATAGCTATAAAACAAAGCATAATTCGATTCAAAACACAAAGAAAAAGCATAATTTATTACAAAACACAACCAAAGTATAATTCAAAATAAAACAAAACCAAAGCATAATTCAAAACAAAACACAACCAAAGCATAATTCAAAACAAAACACAAACAAAGCATAATTCAAACATCGCATACATTAACACAAAGCATAATTAAAAACTAAGCATCTTCACTTGACTTCATTGACCGACATTGCCTCCACAACCCATAAGTGCTCCATCAAGTCAACTTAACGCCGTTCATGAATATAAGAAGATTGCATCTTTGTATAACGATCAATTATACGGTTGTTGTAACGACCGTCCTTAACCAACGGTTCGTACTTCAGTGGTTGTCCATTTGCTCCTATGGGCCGTTCATAAATTCTTGTCAATATCGTGTTCATGGGTTCAGGTTCGAACACCTTTGGAGCATCATAATCATACTTATCCTCCACAATCATGTTATGGAGGATGATGCATGTCATTATAATGCTCTGAAACACCTCTTCATTAAACAAACGAGCAGCCTCCCTAATGATTCCCCACCGAGCTGAGAGGATACCAAAACACATTTCCACATCTTTCCTATAACCTTCTTGATAGGCAGCAAATGATTTTTCCTTCTCCGATTGGGGATGCAAAATTATTTTGACAAATGTCGTCCACCTCGAGTAGATTTCGTCTGCTAGGTAGTACCTACTAGAGTAGATGGTATTGTTGATTTTATAGGTGATCTGAGGGGCTTGACCTCTCAACACATAGTTAAACACTCGGGATTGACCGAGCACGTTGAGGTCATTTTGAGATCCTGCAACTCCAAAAAAGGCATGCCAAACCCATGTATCAAATGATGCAACGGCTTCCAAAATTATACTTTTTTGGCCCTTTCTATTTCCATAATCTCCTTGCAAAGAAGTTGGGCAATTCTTCATTTACCAGTGCATACAGTCGATACTTTCAATCATGCATAGGAAACTTTGAGCCTCGGCTTTTTGTAGAAGCCCTTGGAGGTCCCAAGGCGTAGGTTTATGGAGGTAATCCCTCGTGTATAGAGTTTCGATTGTATCACAGAATCTGACCAAGCTCTCTAGGATAGTGGATTTCCCTATCCTAGCATTCTCATCCACCTGGTCTGCAAATGAGCCAAACGCCAACATCCGTAAAGAAGCTGTAAGCTTTTACTTCGGAAGAAGCCCCAAAATCCCAGTAGCATCACACTTCTGAACAAAGTATGCATCGTAATTGCAAACATCATGCATGATTTTATTGAACAAATGGGGCTGTATTCTATATCGTTCTCAAAAATCAACAGTAGAGTATAACAAATTTGGGATAAAGTAATCTTCCAAAAGATTCTTACCTCGAGAATGCCTATGGTCTGTCCACATTCAAGCCACGACCGATTTGTGAACCATTGTGGCGGCCTTGGCTTGATTGATTGAGCATACCCACTGCCATGGCAACTTGTTCATCATCTTCTTCCTCCTCTCTTCCTTCTTTAGCTCGTTTGCGCCTTCTTTCTTTCATTTCTCGCTCTTGCCTCTCCAAACACCTCCTCATGTAAGACATTGTGTAAGATCCCACATCGACCAACGGAGAGGGGGTGATGTGCCTTATATGTACATGCCCGCCTCCATCTAGCACGAGGCCTTTTGGGAGCTCACTGGCTTCGGAGTCATGGGAACTCCAAAGTTAAGCGAGTTGGGGGCTAAAGCAATCCCAGGATGGGTGACCCACTAGGAAGTTGCTCGTGAGCTCCCAAAAACAAAACCGTGAGGGCAGAGAGGGGGGCCCAAAGCGGACAATATCGTGCTACGGCGAAGCCGATCCCGGGATGTGACAATTTGGTATCAGAGCCACTCTGCCGTGTAGTGCGAGTGTGCCGACGAGGACGTCGGGCCCTTAAGGGGGGTGGATTGTAAGATCCTACATCGACCAACGGAGAGGGGGTGATGTGCCTTATATGTACATGCCCGCCTCCATCTAGCACAAGGCCTTTTGGGAGCTCACTGGCTTCGGAGTCATGGGAACTCCAAAGTTAAGCGAATTGGGGGCTAGAGCAATCCCAGGATGGGTGACCCACTGGGAAGTTGCTCGTGAGCTCCTAAAAATAAAACTGTGAGGGCAGAGAGGGGGGCCCAAAGCGGACAATATCGTGCTACGGCGGAGCCGATCCCGGGATGTGACACATTGAGAGTGGACTATGAAATCTAAAATCTGAGAAATGAAAGGATAAAGAGGATATGGTGTGAGAGGTCTGAGTTGAGGCTCTGGTTTTATAAAGGTCTTTAGAAGATAGAGATGATAAGTGGCGCAATTTTAGAGGATGAAAATCTTATATGAAATTTGAGATATATATTTTATAATAAATATCAACATGTGGCAATCAAGAATCTTATTCGAAAATCTTATCTGAAATTTGAGATGTGAACTTTATAATAAATATGGACACGTGCCAACTGAAAATCTTATCTGAAATTTGAGATGTGAACTTTATAATAAATATGGACACATGCCAACCGAAAATCTTATCCGAAAATTGAAAGGATAGAGAGGATATGGTGTGAGAGGTCTGAGTTGAGGCTTTGGTTTTATAGAGGGATTTAGAAGATAGAGATGACACGTGATGCAATTTTAGAGGGTGAAAATCTTATCCGAAATATGAGATGTGAAATTTATAATAAATATTTACACGTGGCAACCGAAAATCTTATCCAAATTAATCGTTTAAGTAAAAAATAAATAAATAAATAAAAGTGAATAGTATTTGTCCTTTGCCATGGCAATGGGTGGAAACACAACAAGACTTTTGCAAGAGCTGCCACTATTCATGTGAATAGTAACAGCCCTTGTCTTGCCCTTGTCCTTTGCCATGGCAAATGGGTGGAAGTGCTCTAATGGGAAGTTTAAGCAAACATCCTTCTAAATTAGTGAAAACGATGTACACAATTAAAATTAAGGGTTAATTACAGTTTAGTACCCTGTGGTTACACCCTTAAGACATGTTAGTCTCTATCTTCTCAATTTTAACAATCACATACCTCGGTCTTTTAAATTTGTTAAAATGTGGTTCCACCGTTATGGTTTCTGTCATATCTCTCTGTTAGTTGCATACATGGCACTGTGAGTCCCACATTTTGCACATTTTTAAATTTTAAATTGATTAAAATATAAATAAAATACTAAAACCCAAAAAAAAATATTCTCTCTCTCTCTCTGCGTTCTCCCGATCAAGCTCCAACACTCATAGAGCTTCCACCTCCCTTCAAGTCCTTCAAATTTTTGATAATCCTTTAAATTCTTCAATGTTTTATTGGATAGCTAATAGCAGCAACCTTGTATATATTGAATTAGATGGAAATGATTTACAAGGTCCAATCCCAGATGTTTTCACAAACATGGTTTCTCTATTGGATAGCCAATAGTGCAAAAGCTTTGTATCATTTCTTGCCAACTGGTGAACAATATCATGTAGGAAAAGCAAAAGAAACCATGAGTGCCAAATTTATGTATCAGACCTTATTAGAGCGACCTGGTACTTGATGAAACCGGCAGTAGTCAAGTATTAAGCCCAAAATGGCAGGGTTAACTCGTTGAGGAAGTGATATAGCATAGTTTTTGGAAGATCCCATTCCTGTCTGCAATATTTCTCGGCAGATCATGGGACAAAACATGGCAACCTCTTCTTCTACTTGTTGGATTGAGCCGTCAGCGGTTTGAAGCCAGATGTAAGACTTCATCTAGTTGAACAAAACATAAGAAAAATTCAGAGGGAGTCGAAAGAGAACCACAACTAATGTTCTCCTAAAGTTGAATGTATTATCTTAGCTTGAACTACCACACGCCACCCACAGAACCCATAACCCTAGAAGCTGCAGTGTTAACTACCATCTTAAAATAATTTCTACGCAGCTGAAATCACCACAACTAAACCCCTTAATATTTAGGTCTCACCTCATGATCTACCACTAGAAGACCAACCTTATTCCGACCATTAGCCCCAGCCCTAGCACCCATAGAAACTATTCTCTATTAAGATTCCTGCAAGAGTTTACCCTAAACCATAAACCTCGGACATCTTGTTCATCCTAAATCAAAATCTGAAAGGTATGTTTATCATTAAGAGAGAGAGAGAGAGAGAGAGAGAGAGAGAGTGAGTGAGTGAGTGAGTGAGTGAGTGAGTGAGTGAGAGAGAGAGAGAGAGGGAGAGATAGTTTTTTTTTGTTTTTAATATTTTATTCATATTTTAATAAATTAAAAATTAAAAATTATGAAAAATGTAGGACCCACAGACAGTGCAGCGTAGTCAACTAACAAAGAGATTTGATAGAAATCCTAACAGCGAAACCACATTGTAACGAATTTAAAAGACTAAGGTATGTGATTGTTAAAATTGAGAAGATAAGGACTAACATGTCTTAAGAGTGTAACTACAGGGTACTAAAATGTAATTAACCCTAAAATTAAAATTAAAATTCTTAGATTTGTGTATAAGCAATAATCCTTCTAATTGTAATGTTTAGTTTTATGGTTAATTTCAATTTAGTACCCTGAACTCTTACCCTTAAGGTATGTTTGCTCATGCACTCTCAATTTTAACGATTACATACCCTAAGCTTTTCAATTTTTTGCAATATGGTTCTTGCGTTAACTTCACCGTCAAAATTTCCGTTAATTGCTTGTGTGGCAAGCCTGGGTCCCACTAATTCACTTCCTTCAATGTCAGTTGAATGGTATAAATGGTTTCGTATTAATGCATGTAATGTGTTCTTCATGGGAGGGAAGACACCGATTACCCGAAAATACTCTTCAACTGACATCGAATAAACGAATAGGTGAGACTAGGGGTGGGCTCGGTTTAGGTTGGTTTGGTTTTGGGCTCAACCTGAACACTGAACCGTAAGCTTCGGTTTGGCAATTTTGGAAACCGAAACCAAACCATAATTGATGAAAACCGACTACTTCGGTTAACCGGACTTGATGGGTTGGTTTGGTTCAGTTTGGGTTTTTTGGCTTTCTTAGAGAGAGAGAGAGAGAGA